>PVKS010018978.1:0-39176 GCA_004027875.1 Aplodontia rufa
GATGTCCCTCTGCTAATAAGGTTGCTTGTGGCCCAGGATGAAAGGCTAGCTCAGACCATCAAGGGAAAACTGGTTTTCCCTGTAAGATCAATTTGCCATCCTCAATGCTAAAGGGTCTGACCAGATAGGCCCGGTGCAGACACCCATGCTGCTAAGGAAGGAGCCACATTCCTTCTGTTGGCGCCTAAGGCATGAATCAAAGACTGGACCAGAATTCCCTTGCCTGTGTCCTAGGTACAGGGGCAGGGAAGCAGTGACCAGTCCAGGAGAGGACCTCATATAAAAGGGGCAAAGCTCACTACCTCCTGGCTCTGTCCCCTTCTCCCACTCTGGGGGAAGTCTGCTCTTTTCCCTGTGCTTTACTTTCTATAAAATAAAATCGGTCTACTACGCCTGCCTCCGTGTCCCTCGGTTTCATTCTTTGACTCCGAGAGGACACGAACCCGACATCCATGTCACCAGTATCAACAACTTCACCTGTGGGGAGTCTGCCAAACTCAGGACCACAGCGACCTGAAGGAGGACATAGGGTATGGATGTCTGTATTCTCCTGATGAAGAAATCGAGGGTGGGGGAGCTGGCTCACCTCACTGACCTCAAGCTATAATTGACGGGACCTGCCTGGCTTTTCTCCGAGGACCACATCGCTCCCTCCAGCTCAGGGGTCTCTCTCTGAGGAGTCCTGCTAGGCTCCGACCTTGTAGATTTGGCTGCCTTTTGACAGCAGTGCACACGCCAGTGGGCTCCGGTCAGTGTCACTTCCATGCTGCAGGATCTCAGCGGCCTCTTCTGCATCTCAGTGGTGCCCACGGTGGACTAATTTGGGTCAAACGGGTGGGTTTACATAGCCTCCCACCCTGCCTGGAGCAGAGCTCAGGCAGCAGGTTGCAGACGTGGGTGGGTTGGGTCCTGTCTTTCCTGCATCTCTGTGCTGAACGGCCTGGGTTGGGTCAATCTAAAAATCGTGCATTTATGACCCAGGCAGAGGAGTACACCATGCAAAATTTGTAAGTGCAAAAATAAAACACAAACCTGTTTCCCTCTCCAGAAGCAATGACTTATCAAGTCCTATGTCTTGCACCCATGTGTAGGTCAAGAATAAAGCTATTTGAAGGACAAGGCTCCAGGAAACATCTAGGCCTCACCCATGGTGGGAGGAAGGAAGTGTATTAGGAGGCAGGCATCTGTCTTTTTTTTTTTTTTTTTTTTGGTGATGGGAGGGTCTTTTGGGGGCAATATTAGAGATTAAACCCAGGTTCTCGCACAAGCTAGGCAATGCTCTGCCACTAAGCTACATCCACAGCCCTTTCTACTTTTTATTTTGAGACAGGGTCTCCCTAAGTTTCCCAAGCTGGCCTCGAACTTGCAATCCTCTGGCCTCAGTCTCCTGAAGCACTGAGATTACAGGTGTGCACCAACACACCTGGCTCCTGGATTCACATTCTGTTGCCCTCTGTTTCCTGACATGCCTGGGAGGAGGACACTGCCAAGCATCTCCAGAGGTGCCCTCCAGGGCTCTCCCCTCCCTCTGTGTGCCTGCTGCTCCTCCCTGCTAAAGCCTCATCTGCCTCCTCTCCCTCAGATCCCTCTTCTTGATTTGAACAGTCAGATGCAGCCAAAGTGTCACTGTACCAATTGCAGTCCTGCACCTCAGGGGACCTGGCAGTCTTTTTTAATTTTTTAAAGAGAGAGAGAGAGAATCAATTTTATTTAGTTTTTCATGTGGCTTTCATTGCTCCAAGACTTCATTGTATACGTGGTGCTGGGGTTCGAACCCATGGACTCACACATGCCAGGCAAGCACTGCAGCTGCTGAGCCACTGCTCTAGCTCCTAGACCTGGCTGTCTTTGTCTCCGCCTTCTTGGAGCCCTGTTGCCTGGTGCTGCGGAAATCCAAGGTATCCAGTATAAGAAAAGAAACACTACCACCAAAAATATAAACAGAAAAAAATTGAAGGAAATAAAGAGAGGAGAGTGGCGGCTCAACAGTAGCAGGTTTATTCTGGAGAAATCTCGGAGAGGGCCCAGCAGAGTCTGGGCCCCATCTGCTGCTCACAGCCTGGGGTAGATGTAGAGGGAATGGGGGGAGTCAAGGTGGAGTTTTCTGATTAAACTGAGTTTCTCAGTAGGGTGGGGATCCTCTGATAAGGGCCAGAGAACATAGGTTCAGATAAGGCCTGAGTCTGTAGGTTCAGTGAGTAGGGGGTTTGCTGCCTGGCGGAGTGGCTTCTGGTAGTTTTCCATATCCATCCTCCAGCAGGGCAGAGCCCCAGAGGATGAGCCACCAGACAGGGAGGGAGCCATATGGAGAAGAGAGTCCTCCCCAAGATGGCCAGCAGTGCTCCAGGTGTGCTGCTGAAACTGCTAGCCATAGGAGAAACCAGAGGTCACTGTTGTGGGAAACCCCTGAGTCCTGGAGCGGTGTGTTGTGAAGCAATAGATGACCAACGCACAATTACCTGTGGGACAAGCACCACCATGCCACACTGACATCTCTCCTGCTACAAACCTGGGCCGAGATGCGCTAAAGAAAAAGAAACACCAAAGCTTGCCAACTCCCCCTCCTGTAACAGGGCCCTAATCTGATTCAGAAAAGCAGGCTCCTGAGTGAGTGGGCCCCAGCTCCAGCCTCAGGACGTAAAGTGACTGAGCTAGACCTGTGCTGCTAACATCATCAGCATTACTGGTAACATGGTCACTGGCACACGGTTGCTCTGTGAAAGGACCAAGACCTGAGCCTGCAGGGAGTGGGGTAAGAGAGCCCGCAGCCCCTCTCCTGCCCTGGACGTGGTGTGGGAGCTGAAACTCGGTGGAAATATCTACAGCTATTCTGCGATCGTGAGGGGCAGATGCTCACAGTGAGGGTGCTGAGGGTGGGGAGCCCAAAGACAAAGCCTAGGTCCTCAAGGCAGCCCTTGGACTCTGGGTTAGCTGCCTCGACCCGCCCTACCTCAAAACTGATTTTGTGATATAACAAATCCCAACAGGGATTGAGGCAGCGGAGGTGTATGTTACTCGGCACTCGGCCTTGAGAGCATTCTAGGGATAGAACTCAGGGTGCTTAACCACTGAGCCACATTGCCAACCCTTTTTATTTTTTATTTTGAGATTGCATCCTACTAAGTTGCTTAGGGCCTCGCTAGGTTGCTGAGGCTGGATTTGAACTTGCGATCCTCCTGCCTCAGCCTTCCAAGTGGCTGGAATTATAGGTGTGCACCGCCGCACCCGGCCCTTGGAGAGCACTCCTGCACTCACATATACACACTTGTTTCCTTTTCTTCTAAAATAGCTCTTGTTTCGCATGGAACCGCTCTTCTCTCCTCTTATTCCTCTTGTTTCGGTGACCCTCACACTATTCCCTAGTCCAGGCTCCTGAGCCCGGCCCTGCCCGCAGAGCTCTCTCCCAGCACGGGACTGGCTTGTGAAGGACACAGAGCCGGGTGCTCTCGTGCATATCGCACCCCTCCCAGGCCAGCTCCTGGGGTACATGTCCACCTTGTTCCTGGCCCTGTTAAGGGAACAGGTGACGAGAAGGATTCCTATGGGTGAGCAGGCAGATCTGAAAGGCAGGGCTGAGTGAGGCTGGAAGTGTCCGGCTGCACTTCCGGAGTATGAGGGAGGACGAGGAGGGAGGTGTGGGTGGGGATGGAGTGGGGTGCGTGGGGTGCATGGGGAGGATGGGGTGGTGGGGTGGACGGGGAGCGGGAGGGCTTCTTCCCCTCAACTAAAGCTCCTGTTTCTGCCTAATATGGGTTACTAACGCCGCGCTTTCTTAAACACTTTCTCAGAAACATAGTAGGCATAGATGTGTACTTAATATATAAAAATAGGTTAAGAATATTACAGTGCTTTCCAAGGCACACACCACTAGTTTCAGAAAGGAAACATTGCTTCATTTTTTTTTTTAGATAGAGGGACAGCGAGAGAGAGAGAGAGAAAGAGGGAGAGAGAGAGAAAATCAGTTTTATTTAGTTTTCCAGTTGGCCTTCGTTGCTCTGACACTTCGTTGTGTGTGTGGTGCTGGGGTTTGAACTCGTGTACTTGCGCATGCCAGACAAGCGCTGTAACCACCGAGCCACCGCTCCAGCCCCATTGCTGCATCTTTTAAGCATGTAGTGTGCCTTCCTCTAGAAGCCTGTTTTCCCTCCAAAGGTAACAGTGGCTCCGCATTTTGTTATTTTTGGCTTCCTTTGTCGTACTGGCGTCTGTGTTTGTACCCCTAAATAACATGTGTGTGGCTTAACCCATTTTGTCCTTTTCGTACCAGAACCTTGCTAAACACGTTTTCTGTAAGGCTTCGTTTCCTGCAGACGCGTTGTACTTTCCAGGTTCATGTGTCAATACCTGTGAGCTGTGATCATTCTTTTACCTTGCTGCATACTATTCTAGTTGACAAATGCATCTATCTTTTACTCCTATTTATCCATTCAGTTGTTCAGTTTTTCTCACGGACAGTTACAAACATATTTATCCATGTTTCCTTGGGTTTACAGGAAAGCATTTTCCAGGGGATTTAGGGCTGGAATTGAGTCACAGAATAGGCTTCTACTGAGTGCTTACGTAACACCAGTTCGTTTTCCAGAACGGTTGTGTCAGTTCACCCTCTGCCAAGGGCATTTGGGAACCCCTATCATTTCCATTCTGGCCAACACTGGCGTTATTAAACTTCTTTGTTTTCCCAGCTGGGTGCTATGGTTTGGGTGTGGTTGTCAGTGTCAAGCTGAGGAGGTGGATCTGCCTTTGTCACACACAGGGCCCACAGTAGGATGTCCTGTCCCTGAGACTGCTGGGATCAGTTACCAAGTGGGTTGAGAAGGGTCCCTACTCACGGAAGTGGCAATTCCTCCTCTCTCCCCTTGAAGGTGGCCTGGGAGGGTGGCCCCTGCTCACTCTCCGTGGGGAAGAGCCTGTTCCCTCCAGAGCCAGGGCGTGGCCCACGGAAGGCTTCTCAGGCTGGCAGCGCCACTGCTGCCCCGTGTCCTGTCCACCTCTGCTCTGGCTCCCTTCAGCATGGTGCAGCTGGTGGGACTGGAGGATGGTGCAGGTGGCACAGCCCCCAGAAGGAGGCAGCTTCTCAGCTTGAAGGGGCCCTGGAGGGTCCCACAGTCACCAGGGCAGAGTCCTGCAGACAAACCCAGCGCCGGTACACTCTTTCCAAATGGCCAATGCTGCAACCCTGTGGAAGCCCTCTCTCCCCTACCCTGCCCATCCTGATGCTTAGACGCCTCCCTCGGTGGCTCAGGGTCCTCCTGCCCAGGCGGGATTGTCCCAGACAGCTGGGTTTCCATGGCGCTCTACATGGGGTCTTGTCGGGGGAGCCAATGCCAGGTGTGGAAAGCTGGTTTAGCAGCAGCACAAAAATAGCACAACGCGTGATCCTGGCCAGGAAAAGAGATTTTGCTAAATGATATTGGGGGATAATTCACAAACCTAGACATGGGTTGTGCATTGGTCCAGGTGGGTTGTTGGCGTGCAGTTGACAAGACTCACGCTACGAATTATTTGCTGCTCCTCTGAAATTCACAGCTAACTTGGTGTTCTGGGTTTCGATGCGCAAACTCAAGCAGCTCTGCAACACTGATGCCTTATGAAACATCCTGAACGCAGTTATCCAATGCTATGCTGAATACAGCCCGCGCATACTCGTATACATCACGCACACGAAGAGTATTTACTAAAAGCTGTGTAAGTGGGCTGGAGCGGTGGCTCAGCAGTTACGGTGCTTACCAGGCAAGCACCAGGACCCAGGTTCAAACCCCAGCACCACGCACACAACAAAGTGAGGAATGAAAGTCACATGAAGAGCTAAATAAAGATTGCTTCCCTCTCTCTCTTTTTCCCTTCTTTAAAAAAAAAGTTGTATAAGTGTATACTAATAACTATAAGGTACACAACTGTACCATACGCCACGACTTCACTTTTATTTATTTATTTTTACACTA
The DNA here is from genome assembly GCA_004027875.1 of Aplodontia rufa. Taxonomy (NCBI): domain Eukaryota; kingdom Metazoa; phylum Chordata; class Mammalia; order Rodentia; family Aplodontiidae; genus Aplodontia; species Aplodontia rufa. The sequence goes on from PVKS010018978.1 coordinate 5,943, forward strand.
TTACTTCAAATACTTAAATACTATACGCTATATTGTCCAAAGGAATGATTGCCTTCCTAGGAGTCACACATGGACGTATTGAGGAGCAAAAGGTCCTGCACATTTTCCCATGGTTCAGTAAAAACAGGACCGGTAATAATGAAGTAAGAGTGACCAGGAAAACGTGGGCAAGCGTTAGCCAGCGACGGTTCCAGGCAAGGGTGTACCAGGCTCTGTTGTGTCGTTCTTTCAAATTTTCTGCCAGCTTGACAGTTTTGCAAGATGGTTTTTTTTTGGGTAGGGGTGTGTGTGTTTGTGTGTGTGTGTGTGTGAGACAAAACCGAGTTTCAAAGCCAGGAAACTGGAGCCCAGCAGCGGAGCAGAGCTGAAGGGAAGCCAGCGGCTGGGGCAGCTGCTCCGCTGCTCCTTTCACGCAGTTGGGGTTGCGGACTTGATTCCCTTCCTGGGCTCCACTGCCAGGCCTTGCACGCCCTCTGAGCTGCCCAGCCCCTCGGCCACTCCTCTGTGCGCTGGGAGTGGTGCGGGGCGAGCACGCTTGGAGCCAGCGCAGCTGCATCTGCAGGTCCCTGACATCAGGCGCTGGTGTGGGCAGCAGCTGAGAGCGAGGAGGCCCGGCTAGCGCAGGATCTGACAGCAGTTTGGGTTCTTTTATTTGTTCTGTGCACTCTGGGAGAGCAGGCTACACCCCCAGCCCTTCTTTACTCTTTGTTTACAGACAGCCTCTTGCTAAATTGTGCGGGCTGGCCTTGGATCTGTGATCCTCCTGCTTCAGCCTCCCAACTAGTTGGGATTATAGGTAACTACCACTGCACCTGCTTTAAGGTAGTTTAAAAATATATATTTTTTTGTCATTCTCTCTGAGTGCCTGTTTATGACCTTTATCCATCTTTCTATAAGATGCTGGTCTTTCTCTCTCTCTCTCTCTCTCTCTCTCTCTTTTAAAGAGAGAGGGACAGTGAGAGAGAGAGAAAGAGAAAATCAATTTTTAATTTCTTTGCTCAGAGACTTCGTGGTGTACGTGATGCTGGGGTTTGAACTCGCATACTTGTGCATGCCGGGCATGCGCCATAACCACTGAGCCACCGCTCCATCCCGCTTGTCTTTTTCTTAATGCTTCAAGATAAGCTCTATGTATTCTAGAAGTTATATCATTCATGTGTGGGAAATATCTTTGTCCAGTTTATTGTTTTCTTTCATTCCCTTTATGATATCTTTAAATGAATTTTAACATAGATTTATCAGTTTTGTTGTTGGTACTGGGGATTTAACCCAGGAGTGCCTTACCACTGAGCCTCATCCACACCCTTTTTTATTGTTTATTTTGAGGCAGGGTCTCCCTAAGATGCTTAGGGCCTCGCTGAGTTGCTGAGGCTGGCTTTGAACTTGCGATCCTCCTGCCTCAGCATACCCAGCACTTTTAATTTTTTTATTTTGACATACGATGATTTGCTGAGGGCCTCAATAAATTTCTGAGGCTGACCTCAAGCTTGCGATCCTTCCGCTTCAGCCTCTTGCGTTGCTGGGGTTATAGGCTTGCTCCACCACGCCTGGTTTATCAATCTCTTTTGTTAACTGGTTTTTGTTCTCTCCCGTTTTCTCATCTTAAGAAATCCTTCCCTACCTCAAGGTCCTAGAGATATTATTTCGTATCTTTTCCTGAAGGTCTTAGAGTTCGCCTTTCATGATTCCTGCTGGAATTGGTGTTGCTGTGGTGTGAGGTAGGAATCCACTTTTTTCCCCCCTTTGGGTGTGCACCATTGTTTGTAGGCCTGTTGGGAGATAAACCCTCCTGGAGAAAAAGACCAGGGAAGACAGACTCAGGGCTCTAGCGATGGGCCTTGCAAGGAGAGAGGGAACTGACCAGGCGCGGTGGCACATGTCTGTAATCCCAGTAATTTGGGAGGCTGAGGCAGGAGGATTGCAAGTCCAAAGCCAGCCTCAGCAACTTTGCAGGGCCCTAAGCAACTTAGCAAGACCCTGTCTCAAAAAAATAAATAAAATAGGGGCTGGAGCGGTGGCTTGGCCATTACGGAGCTTGCCTGGAATGTGCAAGTACACAGGTTCAAACCCCAGCACCCACGTACACAACTAAGTGTTGGAGCAACAAAAGCCATGTGAAAAACTCAATAAAAGTTGATTTTCTCTGTCTCTGTCTCTCGCTGTCCTTCTTTAAAAAAAAGTAAAAAAATAAAATAAGAAAAATTAAAAAGGGCTGGAGTGTGGATCAGTGGTTAAGCACCCCTGGGTTCATTCCCTGGTACAAAAAAAAAAAAAAGAGAGACAGAAAAGAAAGAAAAACTCTACTGCCAAGGCTGGTGTCCCACAGCACACAGAAAGTGCAGGATGGACACCTGCAGCGGGGAGTCTGCAGGTGAGGTTGTGGGGAGGGAGCAGCAGTGAAGAATGGGGGACCCACGCAGGAGGAGGATGGTTTCGTGAGGATCCTGTGGTTGTCCCATGGCGAGACAGCTGGTGAACTGAGCTGCTTTCCAAAGCAGGCCAGGCGTCCTCCTGGACCACAACAGCAGTCTACAGATGTTCTCTCTCTTCCTCCAAATCCTGACCCAGCCCCACCCTGCCTAGATCCTACAGAGGCTGGAACTCTATGATTGCCCTCCAGGCTCTGAAGTTACCCAGGCTGCTCAGATGGCACCGCCCCTCCCCTGGAGCACTGCCTGCTGCGTTAGCTGAAGCTAGGAGCAGAGAAGGGTCTGACAGGGTGGCCCAGCCAAAATGGGTGCTCAGGCTCACTGCCTCCCACAGAAGGAACAGCGTGGGCTCTTGGCCACTCTGGCTGGGTCGCAGTTCAGCTCTGGTCCTACTCATGTTGCGACCTGGGGGGAGCTAACGTGGTCTCTGCACCTCACCGTGAACAAGCAATCTACTTGAGGCCAGGAAAGGAAGAGGCAAATCACTCAATACAACTGCAGAGCTGACAGCCAAGGCCACAACAGTGTCCCCATGACCGGTTTCTGTGAAAGGGGACCCTGTCCATTTCAGGTACAGAGATCCAATCCTTTCTGCTGTAACCACTTGCTCCTGGAGCCTGGCTAAATTCCACAGGGTGGAATACTAGGTGGCCATCAAAAAGCAGGTTGCGTTGAACCAGCTAGAGAAAGAAGGTGCCCAGCTATAGTATCAGTGGGTTGCGGCGGGGTGTGAACCTTGGCAAAGCAGGGTGTTTTCTTGTCATCTTAAAGGGATGTTGCTGCGCACCTTGCTTAGTGCAGTGGCAGGGCGTTTGCCTAGCATGCACACGGAGGCTTTGATTCAGATTCCATTCTGTGGAACTGACCTTCAGTGACAATCTGCCCAGCCCTGGGTCATGGTGCTTCCACAGACAAGCTCCACCTCCAGGCAGGCTCTGCCCTCACCCCCATTTTATAGGTGCGGGCAGCAAGGCACAGAGGGGTTAAGTAACCTGCTTGAAGGCCCATGACCAGTAAGGAGTGGAGCTGGGACTCAGACTGAGGCAGTGGAGTCTCCTTGTCTCCTTTTAGTGACTAGCTGACCCTGTCTCTCAATGTATTGCTTTTTTTTTTTTTTTTTGTATTTATTTTTGGGAGGGAAATCCAGGGATTGAACTCAGGGGTGTTTAACCACTGAGCACATACCCAGTCCCTTTTATTTTTTTTTTATTTTGAGACAGGGTTTTGCTAAGTTGCGTAGAGCCTCTCTAAACTGCTGAGGCTGGCCTTGAATTTGTGATCCTCCTGACTCAGCCTCCCAAGACACTGGGATTACAGATGTGTGCCACATCACTGAGCTGTATTGATTTTATTCATTTAAAATTCACAGTTTCCCCATTATGGGATTTTAAAAAATTTCTTTATGTTCTCTTTAAGAAACAGAAACAGCTGGGGGAGGTGGTGCATGCCTGTAATTCCATCAGCTCAGGAGGTTGAGGCAAGAGGATAGCAAGTATAAAGCCAGCCTCAGCAATTTAGCCAGAGGCTAAGTCACGTAGTGAGACCCTGTCTCAAGATAAAATGTAAAAAAGGGCTAGGGATGTGACTGAGGATTAAACACCCCTGGTTCAATCCCCTATGCCCCCACAATCACAACCGGCAAATGGCCCATAAGTGGTGTCGTCATCAATGATTCCACTGTGTACTTCCCTCCCCCCCACATCACACCCCAGGTGAGGAAGGAACATGGATTTGGGGGTCGGGGAGTCCCATTCCCATCTGGCTTGGTGTGAATTGCAACACGACCCTGACCAGGCCCCTTCCCCTCCCTGGCCTCAGCTTCCATCTGTGCAGCGAGGAGGACTCTACAGCCGGTGACCTCCACGGGCCCTGCTGCACGAGGGTTCTCTGGCTCTCTCTGATCTATTTTTGCCTGACACCTCTCCCAGGGGCCTGTGGACCTGAGCTAATTTCCCTGGCTGGCCCCAGTCCAGGCAGCTCAGGTAGAGAGTGCTGAGCTAATGAGGCCAAGGTCATGGACCACTTAGTGTCTCTTGGAGGAAACTGTGGCTCTGCAGCCGGACTGTGGCTCCCTCCTCGTCGCTGGGCTGGGGATCCGAGAGAGCAACGTGGGCTCCTGCAGGTCATCACTTCCAGTGCAGCCACTGGGAGCTGAGGGCCCAGATAACCCTTGTGACCTCAGGGCAGCAGGTCCTGGAGTCGCATCACCCAGCTGGAGGAGTGTGTGGGGCGGGGTGCAGGGAGGACCAGGTGGTCCATCTGGCATCTCCCTGCCTGCAAAGACCCACACCTGGTCACGCCAGGAAGACAAGAGCCAGTTCTGCTTTCTAAAACCTGAAGCGAAGGGCAAGTGCACCTTCTCCCAAGGTCACCCCTGCGTGGCTTCCCTGTTCCCAGCATCAGAGTCGTTGCCACACCTCCCACGCAGAGGTGGGGGAGAGCAGGGCCCCTCTTCCACATCAGCACTGCCGTGGGGGCTCCATCTGCCTTCTTCTCTGCTGCATCCCTGGCACCAGGACCGGTTCCTGGCATAGATGGGGCAGGAGCACAATAAACATTGTTTGAATCAAATTGCCACCGTGCCAGCGAGGCTGTGAGTTCATTTGAGTGACTGCAGCTTGGCCAAGGAGTTCTGCTGGGTTGTTTCCAAAGGCACCTTCTCCAAGCGCCCTGGGAAGCTGGTCATTTAGAGAGAATTTGGGTGGAGACTCCAGGACAGAAAGAAGACTTCCTGCTACGATGTGCCGCCACCTCCGGATTCGAACACCTTGCGAACGTAAAGCTTCTTATTCTAGGCTTCTAAGTTCAGTTCAGCAATGTGCATTGTTCTTGTTATATTCTGTGACCATTGTTTGAGTTCTTACTAGAATCCAGGTTTGGACTCACTCAGTTTTCAAGGCAGCCACGTTAGCAGGGCGCTCCCGCTGTTGCTGCTTTGCAGACAGAGAGCCCAGGAGCCGGAGGTGAAATAGTTTACACAACCTCACCTGGGTTCGAAGTCCTGGACTTTCAAACGCCAAGGCCCACGCCCTGCACGGGCAATGCTGCCCTTCAGGACCCACACGCAGGCGTCTGTGCATGTGGTCAGCCGAGGGCACGCTGAAGGAGGCCCTCCTGGGGGCTGACACCATGCCTTAGCCCACCGCCTGCAGACTGTGGCGAGGGTGGAGAGGCAGTCCCCAAGAGCTACATGTTGCATGAGTTCCTTCCGGTACAAGAGGGTAAAACTGCAGGAATGAAGATCAGCATGGCTGGAGCGGTGGCTCAGTGGTTGGAGCGCTTGCTGGGCATGTGAAGGACCTGGGTTCAAATCCCAGCACCACTTACACAAGTAAGTGTCCGAGAAGCAAGGGCCAGATGAAAAAATGAATAAAAATTGAATCTTTCTTTTTTTTACTTTGTTTTTTAATTTTTTAATTAGATGAATATGGAGTTACAATTGAGGGGGAAACATTATCAAACATTCAAGAACAAATGTATATATACTTAGTTATCCAAGGCTAATGCCATGTCATGGATGCCCAGCTTGGGTTCCCCATAAAAATTGACTCTTCATCTATGTCCCTCCCTCTCTCTTTAAAGAGATTAGAAGCTGCCAGGGGCTGCTGAGGGGTCGGCTGGGAAGGAGGAGGATCTTGTGGCAACTGAGACATTCTACACCTTGACTTATCAATGTCAGTATCCTGGCTGTGGCAGCCTTTGGTACTAATACAATCAGCAGCCTGTAAGCCCAAAGCAGAATGCTGGCCAGGCGTGTGTCACAAAGGTGTGTATCTGTAAGAGAGCAATTGTGTCAGTCAGCTTTCTGTCACTATAATGCAATACCTGAGATAATCAACTTACAAAGAGGAAAGGTTTATTTTAGATCACAGTTTTGGAGGCTTTAGTCCATGATCAACTGTCCCCAGTGCTCTGGGCCTGTGGTAAGGAAGTAAAGGAATGCCCCTCCACAGTGCCCTACAGACTCAAACGGCAGGACCATATTGGTGGAGTAAAAATGCTCATCTCATGAGCCAGAGAGCAAAAAGGAGGAGGAGGAAGAAACTGTGGGTCCTCAAATGCCCTTCCAGGGCACACTCCTCTTGAAGGTTCCACCACCTCCCCGTACTGACACCATGGGGACCAAGCCTTTAACCCACCATCCTTTGGGAAATAATCAACATCCAAACTATAATGGTAATTAACTACTATTCTTTTTTTTCAGTGCTGGAGATGGAACCCGGGGTCTCACCTCTGTCACTGAGCTACACTCCCAGCCTTAAATTTTTATTTGTCAGCATTTAAAGTATTTACAAGATGCTAGCAACAGAAGGGAGCTGGATAAAGTGTACCTGAGATCACTCTGTGTTATTTTGTACAAATGCAAAATAAAATGCCTAATTGAAAACAGGAAAGAGGCCCTCCTGCCCTGCAGAGCTCCCCTAGGCAACGGGACTCCTAACCTTCCAATCTCTCAGCTCGTTCGGAACATTTTAAATGAGAAAAAATGATCTCTGTGTTTTTCTCAAACCTCTGCTGCTTGCTGTGGCTTATCTGGTGGAGCACTCAATCAGAGGAGAAAATGAATCAAGTTCCCCTTGCCAGATACGCTGGGGTGTGCTGATGCACCCCATGATCCCGAGACTCAGGAGGCTGAGGCAGGAGGATCTCCTGAGCTCAGGAGTCAGGCATGATTCTGGGCAGCAGACAGACTCCATCTCAGAAATAACCACCCCAGAGATCAAGCCTCTGTTCAGCCTGCCGGGATCACCTTTCACATTCAATGTAGTCAGAGGGTAGATGCTAATGTGTTCCCTGTTAAGAGATCATTTCTTTTAAAATCATCTGAGTGGTTTTATTCTTGGAATGGTAATAATAGCCCAGTAGTGGAAAGAGTGAGTGTTTTGGAGCAGGGGCTCCTACATTTGGATCTTAATGCTATCAATTACTCGCAGTGATGGTGACCTTTAGTGTCCCTGAGCCTCAGTCCTGTGATCTCTGCAATGAGGCTACAGATACTGAACAGGCCAATAATGGCAAACCCATAGGGGATCAATGAGAAAGCATCTCCCAGAGAACCTGGCTCAAGTCCTGGCAGGCAGCAGTCGCTGAGTGCTTGATACTCACTGCTGCTGATAAGGGTGGTAGTGTATGCAGGAAGTGAAGGAATGCCCCTCCACAGTGCCCTGCAGACAGCCCCACCATCTCCAGAGATTGCCTGCACCTTCCAGGAGAGCGGAGGTTGTGCTGCAGTAACAAACAAGCCCAGGCCTCAGCAGTGTACAACACAGAGGTGGCTGCACGCTCCCATGCGGGTCTATCACAGGTCAGGTGCCCGCAGCTCCTGTCACCTTCCCTCCCGGATGGGGGGTGGTGCAGGCAGTCTGGAGCACTGCTAGTTGTCCTAGTAAAGGGACAGGAACTTCCATCAGCATCCCATGCTACGGCTTAGTAATGACATGGATTATTTCTGTTCCAGACTCATTGGCCAGGGCTGGTTGTGCATCTCCCCCTCAGCCACAAGGACACCAGGAAGAATAATCCCACCATGTGTCTGGAAAGAAGGGGAGACAAAAAACAAAAACAAAAACAAAAACAAAACAAAAGTGTGGCCAGCATTCCTAGTGACTCCCACAAGGCTCTTGAAAACCACCGCTCAGATCAGAGCAGTGGTGGCTCAGGGAGACCTTGGAGGAGGAAGGTAGGAGGCAGGGGGAATGTGACACCCAGTATGGGGGTGATCCTAAGTCAATGTGCAGGGCTGAGGCCAGAGGAACAGTGGGTGCCTTTGGACCCCTCTGTGCTGCAGGTAAGCAGGCAGTCCTGCTGGGGTGGGAGTCGCGGCGTCGGTTCGGGTGGGGCAGCCGATGGAACCCCGCTTCCTGGCTCCCCGCTCTGGGCGGCTGGGTCACAGCAGTATTTGTCTGGCTCCACCCCTCCTTCTAATGGCTCCGCTCGCCCCGGGTTGTGTTTCTGGTCTGTTTTCAATTTACTGCGCCTCCCCTTCCCTGGTGCCAGTCCCCTGCCCCTCCCTGCTCGGCTCCAGTTACAGCTGACGTCGAAAGCGGCGGCTCTGCAGGCGCCACTCCGAGGCTCCCGGGGGCTGCAAAGGCGCCATTGCAGCTGCGATGTCCGTGCCGTCAGCGCCACCTCCCGGCCCGGATGGCGCTACTGCAATGTGCAGGCGCGCACCGCCCCAGTCTCCTCCAGCCCGGGCACAGCGACGCCGCGGCCCTGGCTTTCAGTGCTGACCCCTGCTGGCCTCAGTTCACATTCTGGACCTCTGCTCTCCCTTGGTCCTCCCAGCTTCAGGCCTCTGCGTAGCTTGCCGGGAACACCCTGGCACTCGTTCCGCCCGCACCTCCTTCGTCCCGTGGTGAGCCCTGCGTCACTCCGCCACCTCTGCCACGAGATCCGTCCCCGTGTGTTGGATTGGCCAGTAATGACGGACTCCCTGGAAGCACAAACACCCAGCGGTCAAAAGCATTTCCAAACAGCTAACAGCCTCGCCAAATCCTGTGCGCATCGGCGGCGCGCGCTCACGCTGCCCACGCGTGCTTCGTGACCTCTGGAGGACAGCCCAGGCCTGTCACGCACGGCGGCCTTGGCGAGAACGTCTCCGTGGGCTTCTGACGTCGGTGTCTAGGAGCGCAGACATTTCTCTGCCCTGCAGACCCGCTGCTCCCTGGAGGCCCCTCCGCTGCACCCTCCAGGGGCTTCGGAGCACCTGGGTTCGTTCGCATGCGTGCTCTGCGACCTCAGATGGGGCGCCTACAAGCTTCCCGGGCCTTGAACCTTTATTTGCCATTTGGGAACAGTATCTTCTTTAAAAGATTATTCTGAGGATGAGTTGGGACGGAGGCCTGTTGCTCCCTGCTCCTTGGGATCACTGACTAGTGAGATCTGATTTTTCACCTCTGGTCACCTATCAGAGGACCTGTGTCACTGAGTTACAGCCAGACCCGCTCCCCCTAAAATACAAGACTGTAGGTAAAGGGAAACTGAAACCGCGTGGAAGGAAGGCCAGCCAGCCTCCAGGCTCAACCTCAGCCCCTGTGCTGGCCAACCCAGCCAGCGCATTGGTCAAGTTAGGCCACGCCCTACCACACCGCCTCTGTCCTCCCCTGGGACCTCCCTCACAGGCTCTGTGATCTTCTCCAGTCCTGGCACTGACCGCCCGTGTGGCCTTGGTTCCTGTCTATTCTGAGTTGGCCTCCTGCCACTCCTCCTGGGCTCTGACCCCAAACCGGCTGGAACCCCAGCGCTGAGCGGCGCCTGGACTGTAACAGGCGCTCAGTAAATGCAGCGCGTGTCATCGTTTTTTATTTTGTCTTGCTTTGCTTTTACCCAGACACCTCTAGTAGAACGATGTCATTCTGATTCATGTTCCTCAGCATATTAAGATCTCGGAACAGGTGGGACAAGTCTCATACTAACAGCTTTCTTAGAACAATAGCCCTCCTCCCCCAGTTCTGCTTTCCGAGATTTCAGTTACTGGAGGTCAACTGCTTTCTGAAAGGATTAAATGAAAGATTTCAAAAACAAACAACTCATAAGTTTTATTTTTTTATTGGTGCATTATAGTTTACACACTGAAGGGGTTTGCTGTTACACTTTCATACATGCACCCCCAATTCATAGGTTTTAGATGCAAGCTATTCTGAACTCTCTCACCATCTCCCTCCATCCCATGTGGGATATGGATCATTCTTTTGTCCAGTGTGTCCACACTGTAGATGCTACCCACCATCGGTCACATAGGAGCCATCTCAGTTACCAGATCAGCTGTCCAGTATGACAGTACTTGTCTTCGAGTAGTCCTCATTCTGCTTAATAATGATCCAAACACAGGAGTAGTGATGCTGGAAATCTAGATATGCCAAAGAGTAGCTGTAAAGTCCTTCCCTTAAGTGAAAAGTGAAAAATCTCAATTTAATAGGTAAAAAACAGTATATATAAGGTTCAGTGCTAGCTGCTATCCCAACTTCACAGGGTGTCTCCGGATGTGTCCTCCATGGATAAGAGGGCATTGCTGTACTTGAAGACTTGACAAAACTGGCCGTCTGCAGACCACAGTGCCACCCTTCTTTCCTCCTATCACCTGGCAGTACTGGACAGCTTCCTGCGGTCCCCTCTACATAAGCTGTGGCTGCTTTACAGCTCCCAGAACTTCTGAGCTTTCCATGATAGTAAATTGGTGGAGCTGGGAATGCCGGTGAAGAAGGCACTAAGATATTTCTGCTGTCAATCAAGAAGGTTCCACTCTGAATCTGACTTTAATTTCAATGAAAATAATCTTCATTAAGAGCAAAAGCTTGCTGGGCACTATGGCACACACCTGTAATCTCCTGGGAGGCTGGGGCAGGAGGATGACAAGTTTGAAGCCAGCCTGGGCAACTCAGCAAGAGCCTACTTCAGAGTAGGACTGAGGATGGGGCTCAGCAGTGAAGAGCTTGTATGGCATGTGTGCTTCGAACAGCAGAAGCTCTCCCGATCTACATCTCGCCTCTGGCCGGCAGGATCAGGCTTGGGCTTGAGGCAGCAAACATGAACTGGTTGTAAGGCTAGGTTCCGATGTGGGTGGAGGATCCACTGAGGAGGGATTGGTATCGGGATCATTGCTTTGGTAAGTCGTCTTGTCAGAGGTTTCAAGGGCCTTTCCCAGTTTCACAGAACCCTGAGCTTCAGGAGCCCAGAGATGGTGTCAAACCAGAAACAGCTACACCAACGGTAGTTAATCAATGCCACCTACATGCATACCTGCATACCTGCGCGCCTGTGTGCATCCAGGTGTTTGATTTCATTGCCTGGGAGAATCTAGGTCATCCAAAGCCCAAGGCAGGCAAAACCTCTTCTAGGAAACCCTCCGGAGCCTTCCTGGTGTAGACGGTTGTGACCAGCACCATGATTCCCAGCTTGAACCTAGCCATGTGCCCCCTCTCCTCATCTGTCGCCCTCCGTGGGACTATGACGGCTGGGCCGTAGGTTTCTCAGCTGCATCAGTGACCCAGTGCTCTGTGCAAGGCCTAGACTTGTGCAGATAGAGGTGAGTGATTTAAAATGGAAGTAGACATTAAGAAGCACGAGTTGGTGGGCAATGGTGCCTGGGTGGACACAGACAACGCCAGGAGTCTGTTCCCAGAAAGCCTGGGTCTCTACAGCAGCTGGGCTCTGGCCCACTGTGCGTCCTTTCCCTTGGAGCAGAGGAAGCCCAGGAGTGGCCAGGCCTGCAGCAGCTGAGACAAGACCAAGGAAGCAAGGCCACCCCTGCTTGCCACGTGAGGGCCACAGGGCAGCAGTTGCTGTGGAGGCTCAAAGGCACAGATGTTCACAAGCAGGGTCATGTTTCATGCTCCATCAACTCTGGGAGGATGGGATGCGTTTTATGGAGGACAATCTGCAGACCCACTCAGGCTCAAAGGAAGCCAGGTCTTTCTCCAAGTCGGGGACCTTAGTTTTTACAATGCACCACAACGATAAGGGGATGGGAGGCTGGAATACAGAGACCTGATCTCACCTTCCCCACTAGGATGAATGTCTCTGAAGCATCCTGGACCACTAGTAGCCCACAAAGATGAACAGAGGAGATGGGTGGTATTATATCCAAAGAGCACATACAATTCACAATGTATTTTTTTTTTGTACTGGATATCGAAATCAGGGATGTTTTTACTTTTTTTCTTTTTAAATTTTGAGACAGAGTTTTGCTAAGTTGCTGAGGCTGGCCTCAAACTTGGGGTCCTTCTGCCTCAGCCTCCCAAGTCTGGGAGCAATGCACTTATTTTGAGGAGGAATAGAATTTTACTCTTGGTGTGTAGGTAGGGAAACTGAGACAGAGACAGGGATGGTGATTTCTCAAGATCACACTCCAAGTCCATGAAAGAAATGAGGCTCAAAAGAAGTTCAGGGGGCTAGAGCGGTGGTTCAGCGGTCAGAGTACTTGCCAGACATGCACAAGGATCTGGGTTCAAACCCCAGCAACACATACACAACTAAGTGTTGAGAAACAAAGGCCAGATGAAAAAATAAAGCTGATTATCTCTTCCTCACTCTTGTAAAAGGAAAGAAAGAAAGAAAGAAAGAAAGATAGATAGATTGATCAGGGAGGCTCCTGACTCTCTTGAAGAAAGCACCACCCCTCCAGACAAAATTCAACTCTACTGCCTTGGGGCTGGGGGCTCTGGAGAACAAACCAGCACAGGAAGGTGTTGGTGGAGTCGAACTACAGAGAAAAGGATGGACACAGGATGAGTTCTCATTACTGCAGTTTCCCTTGAGGGCAGCCAGGAGGAAGCAGAGGCCCTGAGGAAGCTGGGGGAGAGAGCCCAGGGCAGCCACTAGGGCTGCAGAGTGAGAGTGAAGGGGTGAAAGGGAAAAACAAGGGACCCTCCCCAGCGTCCATGTTGCTACTCCGGTGTCCTCCAGATCCTCAGCCACACACGGTGAAGCAGACTAGACGCAGCCTCCAAGGAGGCCATGGCTGCCTCCCATCACAGGCAAGACGCAGCTCTACTGCAGGCCAGCCAAGTCAATTTCTGCAACGCAGAGATCCAGACCATGGGAGGAACAGCACAGTCCCAGTCTTCAACCCAACCCCCACAATTCCACAATATGAAGTAAAATGGAGCCCACTCTCTATTGGGAAGACAATCTGTAGAGGCCAACTCTGAAGTGAGCCAGACGTTGGCATTAGACGGAAAACCTCACCGCAGTTATTTTAACTATACTTGTTGAGTTCAGGACAAAAACACTTGAATGAAATTATAAGAATTCCAACAGAGAAATAAAACATATAAAAAGAAGCAAAAGAAATATTTAGAACTGAGTGAGGTATGCGGTATCTGAAATATGAAAAGTAATTAGGTGTGCTTAATAGCAAAATGCAGATGACACAGGAAAGAGAACTGGAACAGAGTTTTCGAAGTCACCCAATCTGAAGAAATACGAGAAAAACCCACCTAAAACATAAGCAGTGTCAGGGACCTGTGGGGAAAGGTCAAAGGTTCCAGGGTGATGGGTAACTGGAGAACTGGAATCTGAGAAGAAGTGAGGAAGAACGGAGTGGGAAACAAGTATTTCAAGGAACAAGGGTTGAAAACTTCCCAAAATCAATGAAAGAAAAATTTAGTTGTCTAAGAAGTTCTGTGAATCCCAAGTAGAATCAGTGTGACGACTCTACCTCAGCCATCATACTAGATCTGCCCCAACCAAAAATAACCACAAAATCTTGAAAGCAGCCAGAGAAATTAACATATCACACAGGAGGAGCCATTAAACAACTGAGGACTCCACACGGGAATCTCTGTGGAGGGCTCAGTTTTCGGGTGTCTTGGCGTCCACTGTGAAGTGCAGGCGTAGCTGTCTCCAGCTAGAAGGAGCTCTCAGAGACTTAGTTTGCAAATCTCCACCCCTGGGAAACCTGTTTGCACAACTCCCTGCACCCAATAAAAGCGACTGACCCATAGACTCTCAGCTCCCTGGCTTGAGCTCCCTGGCTTGCGAGCATGCGTGCTTGGGGCCTCCAGGCTCCCCATGGGCTCCTCCCCACCGCACAAAGGTCTGTAAGTACCGCAGCCTCTTAAACCCACACACTGTGGTTTGTCCTTGAAGCTATGCTGCAATGCATCCCCTAAGGTGAGGTCACTCCAAAGGGACCCAGGGCAAGGGGATCCCAGTGGTGCTTCTGTCTGAGGCTCTGGTGGTGCCTGAGGACAAAAGCAACCAGACATTATTGATGGAAAAAAACCTTACAGAAAGTCATTCAAAACCTAGGGAAGCCAGAAGACAGTGGAATAATATCATTAACTGGCTAGAAAACACCCTGCCAACTCCAAATTCTGCATACAGACAACATAGCTGTCAAAAATGAAAACAAAGTGGTGACTCTCCTTGATAAAGGACACTTGAAGGAATTCATCAGGAAAGACCTGCAAAAAACACAGTCCTCAGCTAAAGAGAAATGACACAAAAGGGAGAATCAAGTTTCTAGAAATCGAGGAGGCACATCAGGATTATGAATCATTGGCCAGGTGTGGTGGCACATGCCTGTAATCCCAGCAACTGGGGAGACGCAGGCAGGAGGATCACAAGATCAAGGCCTGCCATGGCGACTTAGTGAGGTCCTGTTTCAAATTCACAAAGAGCTGGGTGGAGAGGCGGGAGAAGAGGAGCACGGTTACATGGCTGGGGGGTCTGGAGTGTGTGCAGCTGCTGTGGAGAGGAGTGTGGAGGCTGCTGAAAGACCAGGCATGGAAGCTCCATGTGCCCAGCTACACCACTCTGGGGTTTGCTCCTGAAGAATTAAAGCCATACTACAGGACACATGCACACCTGTGTTTATAGCAGCACGATTCGCAATAGCCAAGTCGAGGAAGCAGCCTAGGTGTCTACGAAGGGGTGAGCGGATAAGGAAATGCAGCCTCTACACACAGTGGAGGTTTAGGCAGACACGAAGAAAACTGAAATGGTGGCATCTGAAGGAAAATGGATGGAACTTGAGACCACTGTGCTGAGTGAAGTAAGCCAACCCAGAAGGTCATATGTGGAACTAGAGAGGAAGAAGGAAAAGGTGCTGAGGGTGGAGGGTCAGGGAGGACTCAGGAAAATCAAAGGGAGGTCTGTGGAGGAAAGGGACCAGGGGACGGAAGGAGGGGAGGGAGGAGGAAGTGCTGGGGAGTGATATTGACCAAATAATGTTGTAATCTCTGTGTGAATATGTGACAGCAAATCCCATCATTATGTGTAAGTATACTGCACAATAAAAGATGGAAGGAGAAAGAGCTGGGGATGTAGCTCCTCAGTAGAGCGCCCTCTGGGTTCAATTCCCAGTACTGCAAACAGACAAATACGTATGTATGTATATATAAAGATATTTCTTCTGAATTTCTTTAAAATATGAGTGACGAGGGCTGCAGAGGTGGCTCAGTGGTTACGGCGCTTGCCCGGCATGCACATGTACACAGGTTCAAACCCCAGCACCCCACGTACACAACTAAGTGTCAGAGCAACGAAAGCCATGTGAAAAACTCAATAAAAAGTGATTCTCTCTCTCTCTCTCTCTCCTTCTTTCTTAAAAAAATAAAATAAAATATGAGTGACATTTTAAAGCAACAGAGAAGGAGCCTCCTAGGGAGCAGGGGAAGTGGAGCACTTTAGTGTTGCTGGAGGAAGGAGTGAGGCAGGGTCAGGGAGAGGATCAACTGTCCTCTGGCTGGGTACGCGTGTGTGACCAACTGCTCAGCTACAGTCAGTGCAGGACCCTGTCTGATTCACATTTATGTCCTCAGAAATTAGCAAGTGGTCACACATAGGAGATGGGGTGGCCTGGGCACGGTGGTGCATGCCTGTAATCCCAGTGGCTTTGGAGGTTGAGGCTTTGATCCCAAGTTCAAAGCCAGCCACTTAGTGAGGGCCTGAGCAGCTTAGTGAGACCCTGTCTCAAAATGAAAAACAAAAAGGGCTGGAGATGTGGCTCAGTGGTTGAGTGTCCCCTGGCTTCTATCCCTGGTACAAAAAAAATAGAGAAGAAGGGGTACATATATTTCCTCATGCTCACCCCTTCTTAAATCCTTTCTGGGGCAACATGTTGTCCTAGTTTTCTGTGTCATTTGCTACTTTAGCTTTGTGACCTTGGAGTCAGAGGTGAGGATGGCACAGAGGCAGATCCCAATTGGACATTTTCAAGATTCATAATAGCTGACGCTCTAGCAGGCTGGGTGAATAGGAAGAGAATTTAGAAAAGATTGGGGCCACACATACTCTGAATTCAGACTCACAGTGGAGCAAAGTGGGTGAGGGGTGCGACTCAAGTTAGGAGCCCCACGTCCCATCTGCTGCTCCTTCCCAAAGGCTTGGGCTTTGAGCCTTCAGGTCTCGGGAAATGCCTGTGGCTTCAGTGGCAGCTGGAACCTTAGTCCCTGCAGCCTCTGTCCATCAGAGGCCTAGCTCAGCACTGCGGGCCCCTCCTTCTCAGTCCTGGCAGGCTCATGTTGTTTTCTGGGTCAGGGGACTTCCCTCCTTGCCTGTGACTTTTGCTTTTGGCGTAGGCATCAGTTTCTCTGCAATCCATCTTGCAGGGTCCACCATACTGAGAGATAGCAAGGGAAGAAGTATGGTCCACCAGAGTCTCCCTCTGTGGAAACACATCCAGTCCCCTTCCTTCCTGGAGAGGGTGACTGGGGAGGTCTCCCTCCTGCCTCCCACCTCACTTTGGCCTGAGCTCCACCCAAAGTTCCCTTCCTGGGCCTCTTGAGTGTATCCCATCTTTCCTGGACCTCTTTTCTACTGAGTCCCACCCCTCTGTCCTCCTGCACATGCTTCTCAAAGTACAGGACATTCCTACTCCCCATCTCCCTCTGAGTCCCCAAAACCCATGAATTAACTTCTGAAAGCTCTATTCTGGTCCCTCTACTCAAATCTGCACAGATCTTAGCTGTTTCCCTGTGGTTCTTATACAACTCCTCTCTACCGCCTCCAGAGAGTGCCTCTTGATCACTTCCTGTATCTCAGTTCTTTTGTGGGACTCAGTTGGACACCTTTATCCTTTCACGACCCTGCCCCCTGCTGGATCTAGCAGGGATAACACACCTGTCCTTCCTAATCCCACTCAAGAGCAGGTGGAGGGGAAACTGGATTCTACCTGTCCCATTGCTCAGTCTGGTTTGTAATCCTCAGGCTTTCTTGTCGGGAAACCCCTGTTTCTCCAGCTCAGTGCATGTGCCACCCTTCATTGTCCCAGCATTAGACTTTGCCAGTTTTCCTATTCTGACAGTAAGACCCAAATCTTACTTTTGACCAATCCCACTCCTCCCTGATCCTCTGAGCAACCAGATTCCTGGATATAGGACTTCAGAATTCTTAGCTGCTGTATTTTAATCACCCCATTAAGATTTTCACTATCTCAAGGATGATGGAGACAGCACTGTGCTTGGGCGGTCGGGGCCCCATTCTCCTGGCTGGACTCTGATGCATCTGTCCATCCTTGAAGGCCATTGTCCAGGGGCTAAGGTGCACACAAGAACCCATCCAGATTCCTGTTGACACTATATGGTGGGGAAGGGTGGCTCCTGAGTCCCATGGTCATCAGGTTGAGGTTGGCTCACTCCTGTTTGATAAGGGAAGACACCCAACAAAGACTAAGAATAGATTTTTTTTTTATTTTTTTATTTTTTTTTGCTGGTAGGGGTCTGATGCAGTGCTGCCTGGCAGTTCTCCATGATAACCACCTGAGACCCTGACAGTCACACCCCAGTGCTTCTGAATGGGGGTCTGTGAGATATATGAGATATATCTTCTCTTTTCTGTCAAAGTTTGTGGTACAGTATAAGCATATCTACCAGAACAAGTTTGAAGCCATCTTAACTCAGGGAACCAGAGGCGAGGAGGAAGCCATGTTTAAAACTCCTGAACACATGTCTCCTTACACTTGTAAGCACCACCCACTTCCTGTAATTGCCCAACCCTTTCCTGTACCTGCCCATCTTATGTTAGCCAATCATGTAGCGTGTACCCCTGAGCTCCTCCAATAGGAGAGAAGGGCTGGATTACCAGGCTGGGGATAAACAGGCAGGGATTTCCCGTGAGCCCTGTGTGCTTCAGAATCCCGCTTGGAAGTCCACCCCCTCTCCTGGGAGTAAAGTCTGTCTTTTTTCCCCTTTGAGCACGTGTTTTTCACACTCCCAGTATTTCTGACAGTTTGGTGCCTGGGCATAGGGAGGCGCCCTCACCTCAGAGGGTCGCGGGTCCTACAGGCCCCTGAGGTGGCCTCCAAGGGACGAGGGAGCATGGTTCCTGGAGCCGACTGAAAACTCGATGGGTCAGCAGAGCACGGAAAAGGCCTAGCCCGGACCAGGTAGCGTCGTATAGGAACCAACGGTAGAAAATCTTAGGTTTGGGATGTTCTGTGAGTGCCAGGGACATGAAAATAGAATGAAAACTGCCAATCGACAGTCCGGGTAGCGTCGGGGTGGGAGGGCTCGGCTGGAAATGGGGGAAGCAGCTGGGGAGGGCGTAAGGAGCCTCCATGCAAGAGTTGAGCTATAAGCTACAACTGGGGGACTCAACCACACGCCCATGCCTTGCAGGGGAATGGACGGGAAATAAAAATTCTACTCTAGGGAAAGGGGAGGCCAGCAGAGGGGGAAAATAAAAAAATTCCTTACATAACTCTCTGGGATACTGTAAAAAATTGGAAAGATAGTCCTAGAAGAAAGAAAAGAAAATGACAGTTTTAAATCCCAGCCACCAGCTATAGAACCTCAAAGACTCTTTCCTCTTGTAGTCTGAAATTCTCCCACTTTTCCCCGCATGCTAGGTAACCAGAGGGGATCTGTGTGCATCCGGCCTTGGGGTAGTGATGGTACTGGCCTAAGATGCTGGGATTAAATCTGTGAAATGGGTGGCACACCCAGGAACATAGGGGATGCCCGCATTCCTGCAGCTTCCCTCTTCTCTCCAGCTGGGCATGAGGAAGGAAGACGGAAGGATGCCACATGTACAGGTTTCTTTTCCTTGAGAGTTTTTCCTGAGGATCTCGTGGACTCCCACATTCTTGAACTACCTGGACAAACCCTGTTCTGACCTGGAAGTGCGCTCTGGTTTGATAAACATGCTCCACATACTCCTTTACTAGGGTAAATACAGTTGGTTCATTTTTTTTTTTGAAATCTGCTTTTTTCCCCCCGCCTCTAACTATAGAAGTTCTTCTTGGCCTCTGCCTTTCCTGCTGTCTTTAGTCAGAGGTCAGCTATTCGATGCACTAAAATCTTTGTTTCTCACTTTTTTTTTAAAGAGAGAGAGAGAGAGAGAGAGAGAAACAGTTTTTATTAGGTTTTTCATGTAGCTTCCATTGCTCCGGAGACTCTGTTGTGTAGGTGGTGCTCAGGTTTGAACTCCCGAACTTGTGCATGCTGGGCAAGCGCCATAACCGCCGAGCCACTGCTCCAGCCCCCATTGTTTTTTATGTATGTGTGCACACCTATAGTGTGTGTGTCCATGTGTGTTATATTTGTTTTATGTTATGTCAACGTGATACCAAATTGGCTCATAAATTATACATTTTTAAAAAATGAAATAGGGCTGGAGCGGTGGCTCAGCGGTTTCGGTGCTTGCCTGGCAAGCAGGAGGACCTGGGTTCAAACCCCAGCACCACATACACAACTAAGTGTTGGAGCAACTAAGGCCATGTGAAAAACTCAATAAAGTTATTTCTCTCTTTCTCTGTCTCTGTCAGTGTCCCTCTCTCTTTAAAAAAAAAAAATGAAATAAATCCAAATGACTTTTAGTTTCTGTGATTTGACTTACAGTTTCTATTTAAATTGGATATAGATAAGGGTAAAATGTGTTTAATATTAATAGCCCACATGTTTTTTCCTAGCCCACAGGATTGACATTGTGTCGTCAATCATCAATAGAATGTCGGTTTCTATGAATGCTTATGCTTAAAGTGTAACATTCATTGCTTCTAGGATTCTTCAGCAGGAGAGAAATGGCTTATGCTGTTTGGCTATACGTGTCTGATGTATTGGTTTTACAAAGTTAGCTTTTAAAAATGAGTAAATTAGGGCTGGAGCGGTGGCTCTGCGATTATGGTGCTTGCTTGGCATGTGCAAGTACACGAGTTCAAACCCCAGCACCTCGTACATACACAACGAAGTGTACGAGGAGGAATGAAAGTTACATGAAAAAGTAGTAAAAATTGCTTTTCTCTCTCACTGTCCCCTTTCTTTAAAAAAATGAGTAAATTAGATTTAACATTAATTGGGATTGATTTTCATAAATGTGCTTGTTAGAAGAGACATCTGATTAATTTGCAAAGCAAAAATGCTAAAACATCAATAATTAATAAATTCAAATACTCTTGGCTTGAATCCAATACGGTGACATTTGGGCTTATTAAATGTGCTTTTCATAAATTGGTAAATGAAAAAAAAAATTAAGATTGCTTTGTTTCGGGGCCTTCACTAAAAGCCAGGTTAAAATTTTAACAGGTGTAATTCTACATGCAAAAAGGCCTAATGGTTTCAGCTGTGTTTCAATTAAATCAGTGTAAACAGCATAAAATATTTGATCAATTTGAAAAATTCAGAAATTTTATAAGGATTGCTTCAAAATGTAGATTTAAGAAAGAGTCTGCAAGGGGTTGGTGCGTTTACGGTGCTTGCCTGGCATGTGCAAATACTTGAGTTCAAACCCCGGCACCATGTACACAATGAAGTCTCAGAGCGACGAAGGCCACATGAAAAACTAAATAAAATTGATTTTAGTATGGAAGTGTACTTTGATATGAAAATTAAAATGAAAGAAATGTTTCCAAACGAGAAAGGATTTTGTATGGCAAAGTGAGTAAGCTACAGAGTGTCTTAGTAAGTTGCAGAATGTTTTTGGAGGCTAACTCTAAAAAGTTTGTGTATGGAAGCTGGAGCAGTGGCTCAGTGGTTATGTCACTTGCCTGGCATGTGCAAGGACATGATTTCAAACCCCAGCACCACGTACACAACAAAATGTTGGAGCAATGAAAGCCACATGAAATACTAAATAAAATGGATTCTCTCATTGTCCTTCTCATTCTAAGAAAAAAAAAAAGAAGGATTAAGTTAAATATGATTGGCACAGTTAAAGTTATTTAAGGTTCCTTTTAAGATCAAATATTAATGTATTGCTATAGCAAGGGTTTCTTAAGGCATTGATCTGTTCTTATCTATCAAGATAATTTCTGATGATAGGTTAATTTACTCAGGAGAACTAAATCTTTAAGAAATTAAGGGGCTGGAGCGGTGGCTCAGAGGTTTCAGCGCTTGCCTGGCAAGCACAAGGACCAGGGTTCAAACCCCAGCACCACATACACAACTAAGTGTTGGAGCAACTAACGCCATGTGAAAAACTAAATAAAAGTTGTTTCTCTCTCTCACTGTCCCTCTCTCTTTAAAAAAAAAATAAAGAAATTAAGGCTTATTCCTGTTTTAAAGTCTTTTAAAATTATTTCATAGCTGATTAAATAAACAACTATTTTAAGTTTATTACAATATAGTTAATACCTAAATATATGTGAAGTGTTATGTAAAATGGAAATTTATATTGGCCCACAGGCAGAATAACAAATAAGTGCTCTCTTCTGTGCATCGTAATGGATACAACAGGAACACATTGCTATTTTAAGACCTGGCTTGTATCTGTTTGCTTAACCACATAAACATTTTGTGGTTGTATGAATAACAATGAATTTATACACCAGACAGTAAGTAAGTCTATTTCTGATCATCAATACAGTTTCTTGACTAAAGAATTTTAAAGTTATCCTTTGATTCTTGTCAGTATTACAGACCTATGGTTGTAAATATTCCACATTATGGATTCTAAATTTTTTCTTTAAGAGTTAAACTTAGTTAACATACCTACTGGTTCCTCCCCCAACACTCTGTGTGTGTGTGTGTGTGTGTGTGTGTGAACGCATTGGGTATATTCATGCCCTCTAAGTACACAAGTCTTTTTAGATGTAGGGCTTGGGAGAGTACTTTTTAAACTGATGTTCTCCAAACTAATAGTCTCTCTCAGATTTACTTGAAAATAACAAATTTGAGGATTTGTTTGCGTCATTTGATGTTTTGTGACTGGACACTGGTAGCCTGCTGTCACTAAGATTTTATATGAAGTTCTGTGTTGCTTTTTGCAACTGTGGTAAGAATTTAAATACACTTTGAAGGGTAATGGGTGTGCTGCAGCCCCAGAGGAAAGGCTACTGCAGCAAGGCGCAGAAGCTCGGGGGCGCCTCCATGCAGCTGCAGAGCAAAACGGTAAGAGCTGCATCAGGCCAGAGCCTCTGCTCCGCCCTGACAGTCGGAGCCCAAAATGGACAGTACTTCCCAGGGTGGAACTGAGACTTGCAATCGGCTGCTTGCTGGGACAAGAGCCTTCCTACAGCACTGGGGAAGGGGCTGATAGCTCCCTGCACAAACCTGCTCTGAGGACAGTGAGTAAGGGAGGACGTAGGGCAGAAAGAGCCTGAAGAGGTGAGTGCAGAGGCAAGATCAGGAGAGGAGAGCTTCTGAGCAGCCCGCTAGGGTCTGAGGCTTATCTAGAATCAGAGATCAGAGCTCTCAGGGTTTTTTTTGTTTTTTTTTTTTAAGAGAGACAGTGAGAGAGAATCAACTTTTAATGTTTTTCACATGGCTTTCCTTGCTCTGACACTTAGTTGTGAAGCTGTGTACCCGCCCACTCCTGGCAAGCACTGTAAGCACCGAGCCACCACCGCTCCAGCCCCTCGGTTTTTATTTTAGATATAATATGTATTGTGTTTTTTGTCAAGCGCCACACCTCCTCCAGAAGATATAGGCTTATCCCTGTGTGAACTGTGATGTTACCATATTCCAGAAAAAGAATTGGTATTCTCACCTTTGAAACAAAGGCTCAATTTCTTTTTCTTTCTTTTTTTAAACAACTTCATTTATTTAGTTTTTCACATGGCCTTAGTTGCTCTAACATTTAGTTGTGTACGTGGTGCTGGGGTTTGAACCCGGGTCCTCGTGCTTGCCAGGCAAGCACCGAAACCGCTGAGCCACCGCTCCAGCCCCAAAAGGCTCAATTTCTTAAAGATTGTATGTTAGTTCTCTCTTCTACCTTATCATCTCTGAGATTACTGGGCCTCCTGGCACAAACACCACCTCTGCAATTCCCTGCACATCCACTTCAGCCAGGGGACCACATCCTCATCCAGGTTTGGAAGAAAAGAAGCTGGATCCTGCTTGGGAAGGATGCTGTCACATCCTGCTTGTGACTGACAGCTGTCTGGACTGTGAAATGAGGTTGGACTTGGTACACATTAGTGAAGGGAGCCTCACATCTAATAGGGACAGGCCGTGGTCCTCAGTCCAACATCCAGGTTCCACCTCATTAACTCTAAAAAGACTTGAATAATGTTCATCATGATGTGGGAAATCATAGCCTGTACATTGATCATTATTGCAGCATAGGTCACCTCCCTCTGGTAACTAAATTTGATGCCTGTTGGGTACTTGCCTATGTATATCCACATATCTAGGAGCAATTATTTGGGACAAAATTATTGTTCAGTATGCTCTAGAGCAATTAACCTCTGGAAATCCAATAATGTTACCAGGGTTACCCTACAGATAAAAGATTTCTAACACATTCTTAAATGGAAATTGGGCATAGTGAGGCAACTGCTTGGGTGGAAGTGATAAAATGTTCTTTGCACATTAAATAGAAGTGGTCATTACAGTTGTGCAACAGGAGGGCAGAAAGCTCAAGTGGTCCCATTCCCTCTTGCAGGACTTCGGATCCTGTGGGCGTGATTGCCTGAGATCCCTCTTTCAGGAAACTGTGGCCTGGGGAGATAACTCTGGCAAGACCCTGTCATTGCTGTTCTGGGAAGCAGTGGGCCTAAGGCCAGAGCCCCCAAAGATCATCCAACCTCCTTCCCTTAGAACCAATTTACACCACATGCCACAGCCAGCTACGGATGATAGGACTTCTGTGTGAAAGAAAGACTGAGAAAGAATATCTGGATTACAGGGGCGGCTGGGGAGAGTGCTCACGAGGCAACTCCGCCCCACATCTTTCACCAATGTGTTTATTAGGTTTACCAAAACATATAAAAAACAAAAAAACTTTTAAGGAACTTTCAAGACAGAGAATGTCTGTCTGGTCAACTCTATCATAAAGCATGAAGATGTGTGGCTGTTATCTTAAAGAGTACTCTGAGAACAGGCATAGAATCTGTAAAGCTCATTTTTGGGAACCTAAAATGTCAAGTAATATACATGTCTAAGGTAAGTTCTGAGCCAGGGGGCTGGATGACTTGAAGGCTTCTGGGGTTCACCTGTTGACTTGGAGAGGTGACTGCTTACAGGCATGCTGCCTGCTAGCATCCCAAGTTGTGTTCCACCAGGCTGCCAGTCGATGACCCCAATGCCTCAAATCATGTCTCCCACAACCTCATGCCTCTCTAGGTGATAGGTGGCAGTTGGCCTTCATGGGAAATATATCCGGATGAAAGGAAAGCCGATCCTTTGAGGAGATATCGAATCAAACAGCCCTTGCCATAGCCTGAGCCAGTGTCTGGTAGTATTGGTGGGTGGAGTGGGTGACTTTGCTTGAGACCCTACCAGCCAATTAGAGTGGAACCTGGACTTTGATTCCATTGGCTATCTCTTATGCCCTGGCATTTCTCACACTAAATCAATCCCAGATCTGTGGGATAGAGGGGATCTCTCTTCCCAAGATCATTTGACCCACATGTTTATATAGATTTAATTGGAATTCTTACAGAATTTCCTAATGAGTTCAAAGCCAGGGGTCAGATAACAGCAAGTTTTGAATCAGTGTTCTTTTGATGGCCCATGGTAATTAATTATGTTGATGATAACTAACAAAATGTTAATAATTATATAAAAGAGATTACAAAAGAGCTAAATATTAACAATAAAATGATATGGAAAGGACTGATCACATTTATGATTATCTAATTATTGTTACAACTTTAAGTAGATGCATAGATCTTATTCAAAGGTTAACAGCTCACTAAACAACTTTCAGCTACAGATTAAAATCCTGTTATTAGATACAGTTGAAAATGACTGCCAAAGGAGTTTATTAGAATTTGAAGAAAAGAGTGTATATGGATCATGTAAGAGGGGGGAATTCTGAGATATATGGTCTGTTTTCTATCCAAGTTTGTAATACAATAATAGGCATCCATACTGTAACTTAAGGAGGAAGCCATGGTTAAAATTCACTAACACCATCCCCTTAAACCGGTAAGCATCACCTACTTCCTGTAACTGACTCCTCTTTCTGGTACCTGCCCCATCTTATATTAGCCAATCAGTGTGGATTGTACCCCCCCTCCCTAGAAGGGCAGGATTATATCAGGCTAGGGATAAATACCCATGGATTTCTGGTGTACCTGCTCGTGCTTTAGAATCCCCCTTGGAAGTCCACCCTCCCATGGGAATAAAGTCTGTCCTGCTCACCCAGCTCTGACCATGTGGTTGTTTTATCACAGGATCAATATGATAAAAGGAGAGGTTTTTTGAGGTGGGGTCTTCTCATGCTGCCCAGCTGGCCTCATCCACCTGGCTCGTGTGATCCTCCCACCTCAGCCTCCTGAGTAGCTGGGGCTGCAGGTGTGCATCACCACATCTGGCTTCCAATGTATCCCTTAGTCCCAAATTAACTGTTTCTTCCTGTTCCCTGTACTCTCTAGTCCCCTCTTGTCCCTTATTTTAGACTCTATTCCTGCCTTCTGATTGACCCACTTCCTATCTGCATTCACCCCTCCCTGCTGTGCTCAGCCACAGAAATGCCAGCTCCTTCACTCGAAGTACCATCAACTTTATGGCCCTCTTTTCCCATATAATGAAATCCCTCATTGCCTGTTCCTTCGTCCAGCCCGCCTCCCTGATCTCTGTGCCACTCCAGGGCAGGGGTCATTGCGACGGGCCCCCCTGCAGGCTCTCGTGGGTCTGGATGAGCTCCTGCAGCTTCTCCTCCAGCTCCTGAGCCTTCTGCCTCAGCTCCTCAGCCAGCTCCGCCTTTGCCCCCCCATGCAAATGCATGGAGTCGTTCACGAGGCTGGCCACATCTATCAGAAGGAAGGCACCTGCAGTTGCCGCTCCTATGAACCGGTCCCTTCTGGTCATGGCCAAAGCAGTGCCTCCAAAGGCTTTCTCTACCTGCCTCCTGCTTTGGACTGAGATTCTCCCAGTGGTCATGAGTTGCCGGGCACTGGCTACTAAGTGAGGATTGTCTCTGGCGGCCCGGATGGTATGGATGACCTTCACAATGTCTTTCAGATGTTTGCTACATTTCTTGACTTTGAAAATTCCTTTACACATGCTCTTGAAAAGGGAATCTACGTTGTCCATCACCCTGTCCGTGCTGGTCAGCAGGCTGCTGGCTTCTGCTTCGGCTGACAGAGCGCTTGCGTGCTCCAAGGTGCTAGTAGAGATGCTCATCACATCAGCCGCTATTCGCAGCCCCAATCCAGTGGCCGAGATGGCCAGGCTGATCCCTGCCGTCACAGGGGCCAGAGCCAGGCCAAGGATGGTCAGGACTCCAGAGGCAGTGCTGGTGGAGTCGGCCACCACGCTGGAGATGGTGCAGTCCCTGTGCACCTTGTCAACCCTGTCTGCAAGGGCGTGGAGCTGCTTTATGAGCTCCTCCAGTTCCCTTTTCACCTGAGGAAACTCATCCAGGAACCTCTCCCTGTCCCGCACGGGTTGATGGAATGTGTCACTGTCCTTCAAGGCTGGCTCTGCTCTGGTCTCCTTCAGAGCTTCACGCAGCGCATCTGCTTCCTCCCTGTGACAGGAAAGATGGATGATTACAAAGGCAGGGAGCTTGTCTCTTAAGAGGGGTTTGATCAGTTCTGCCCTGCATACAATGACCTCCAGGCCATGTGCAGAAGGTGCAAAGAAACAGACGAATTTCATGCTTAGACTTGGGTCCCATTCCCAAGATATCTCATTATGTATCTGTAAATATTTCAAAATCAGAAAAAATCCAGGATCTGAAACAATTTTGGCCATGTGGCATTTCTGGTAACCTTAACATTGGGTATCTGAGAGGGCTTTTGTATCATTTCTAGCCTTTGGAGGAATTAGAGGCTAAAGCCTCCAGGAGGGCTGGGTACTATGTCCCAGGCCTGTAAGAGACTTGGGAGGCTAAGTGTGTCCTGGATCTTGGGATCCTCCTGCCCAAGTTCCAGGCCAGCCTCAGTAACTTAGTGAGGGCCTAAGCAACTTAGTGAGACCCTGTCTCAAAATAAGAAATAAAAAGGGGCTGGGGATATGACTCAGTGTTTAAGTGCCCCTGGGTTTAATCCCCAGTATAAACAAACACAAAACACCTCCAGGAGGGATGGAGACTTCAGGTTGTCTGTGAGGGCAGTGTGTGGTCAGGGCCTGAGATGGTCCACCTTGGCTGTCAACTTGACTGGTTTGAGAGACACCTAGAGAATTGGTGAAGCACACTTGTAGGTGTGTCTATGACACTGTATAGGGAGACACTCAGCATGAAGGCAGAAGAGGGAGGCACCCAACCGCAGGCTACCTGGACAAACCAGCCTCGTCCACCAGCCCCTCCCAGGCTTCATCATCCGACAGCAGGAGCTGAAGGTCCTCTCTGCTCAGTGTGTCCAGGAGATACTGCAGGACATCCTCATTGAAGCTTTCCCTGTCTAGTTGGGAGAAGAGAGCATGGTTAGGTCTGGAGCGGTGACTCAGCAGTTACCGCACTTGCCTGGAACACACAAGGACGTGGGTTCGAACCCCAGCACCACGTACACAATGAAGTGTCAGAGCAACAAAAGCCACATGAAAAACTAAATAGCATTGATTTTCTTTCTCTTTCTGTCACTGTCTCTTTTTCTTAAAGAGAGGGGGGGTGGAGGGGGCATGTTAGAGGAGCAGAATCAGCACCCTCAGCTGCTGCCCTGGGGGCACTCCCCCACCCCTCCAGTGCTGGAGACTGCACGCAGGGCTTGCCACATGCTAGGAAAGCGCTCCTCCACTGAGCTACAGTCAGCTCATGTGGAATTCATTTTTGGATTTGCTGGTGTTGTAGACTGAATTGTGTCCCCCTGACCTTCACATCTTAAAACTCTAACACCCAGTGACTCTATTTGGAGCTCAGATGAAGGAAGTGAAATAGGAAGAGGAGACGAGTTCACAAGGGTGGGCCTAATCCACAGGCCTGTGTCCTCATGAGAAGAGGGGGAGACCCCAGATCTTCCCCACTCCCATATAGACGAAAGGCCTTGTGTGGGCAGCGGGAGAAGCAGGCTCTGCGAACCCGGGAGAGAGGCCTCCCCAGAACCCTCGCCTGCCAGCCTCAATCATGGGTTCTGCTTCCAGAACAGTGAGGCAAACGTCTTTTGCTGAAGTGCCCAGGCTGTGTCATTTTGTGACAGCAGCCCAAGAAGACTACAGTGCCAGGGATGTGCCATGGAGCTATGCACAGAAGCAAAGTGTTCTTGGTCCAGGGCAGCCAGGAAGGGCACCTTTCAGCCCAGACAGCCAAGTGCTCCAATGACGGCTTCCAGCTGCCCTGTGCCTGTCACATGTCAACTCTGCTCATGGCTTCTTCAAAACAGAGTTTGAGCCCACCCACGGGTTCTGAAATAAATGTATTGGGTCAAGAGCAGCATTTTTTTTTAAGAGAGAGAGACAGTGAGAGACAGAAAGAGAAAGAGAGAAGCAAGTTTTATTTAGTTTTTCATGTGACTTTCATTCCTCTGACACTTTGTTGTGCACGTGGTGCTGGGGTTTGAACTCACATACTCACACGTGCAAGGTGAGTGCCATGACCACCAAGCCACCACTCCAGCCCCTAGAGCTGCATTTTAAAAAGGAAATAGAATAGGTAATATCAGAGTGTGTCAAATTAGTAAGGATGAGTATGGTTTTGTAAAATATTCCGAATAAATACATATAAGCATATATATGTAGATCAGGGTATATATGTGCATACACATATGTACACATACATGTATGTACATGTAAGTATAAATACGCACACATATATGTCCTTATCTAAATTCCTGGGACCTAGAAATATTTAAAAATTCAGAATTTTTAATCTTTTACAAATCCTTTTATTTATTTATTTACTTATTGGTACTGGGGATTGAACCAAGAGGCACTTAACCACTGAGCCACGTCCCCAGCCCTTTTATTTTTTATTTTGAGACAAAGTCTTGCTAAGTTGCTTAGGGCCTTGCTAAGCTGCTGAGCCTGGGTTTGAACTTGCGATTTTCCTGCCTCAGCCTCCTGACTGCTGGGATTACAGGCATGTGCCACCACACCCAGTTTGCTAATACTTTAAAATAATTATTTAATTTGCATTTTAATTGAACCATCAATGTACATATTTGTAGGACATGACGAGATATTTCATAGAAATTGGAATGTCCTAATCTCAAACATCTATCACTTAATCGTGTTGAGAACATTAAAAATCCTCTCTACTAGCTATGTTGAAATATCTAATTAAGTACAATTTTTAATCTTTTAGAAATGTAATATAGGGCATATATGATGTTATTACTGGTGAGTCCTAGTAATCAAAAGCATTCATATTTTGACAGTGAATCAAATGAATACGTAGGTTGGGTGTGGGGGTGCAGTCCTGTAATCCCAGCCACTTGCCTATAACCCCTGCGACTTTCCTGTGATCTCAGTGACTTGGGAGTCAGAGGCAGGAGAATTGCAAGTTCAAAGCCAGCCTTAGCAAGTTAGAGAGGCCCAAAGCAAGTTAGTAAGACCCTGCCTCAAAATAAAAAATAAAAAGTATTTGGATGTGGCTTAGTAGTTGCTATGGTTTGGATGAAAGGTGCCTCCCAAAAGTTCAACATGAGAGACAATGCAAAGGCTTAGAGGAGATCCTTACGAGATCCTTAACTCAATCCGTGAATCAATCCTCGGGTCGGGATTGACTGGTAAGTGAGGGCAGGTAGGGTGAGGCTGGAGGAGGTGGGTGGCTGGGGGTGCCCGCTGGGAGTGAGAGAGTGGAGTCTCTCACTCCGCCCGCTGGAGCCATGCCTTCCGCTGTGATGTTCAGCCTCACCTCCAGCCCCCAATGGAGCCAGCCTCCTAGGGACTAAGACCTCCTAAATGGTGAGCCCCTCAAATAAATTTTTCCTCCTAAATTTTTTCTTGTTGGGTATTTTAGAACAGCAATGACACAACTGACTAAAACAGTGGCTAAGCGTCCATCAGTTCAATCCCTGCTACCAACAAAACGAAACAATGCATAGTGTATCGACTGCAACAGCCTCCGATCTCCTCAGGGCAGGGTTAGTGTCCAAATGAGTTTCCCCAAAAGCATGTAGTTTGCAGGGACTTAGAGGTTATGGAAATGCAGGTAAGACATTGGACACCAGTGTATACTCACGATATCAGATAAAATGTGCTTCCTACTGTGTGCATACAAGACAGGCATTATTGTTTTTTTCACAGAAGTAGTAAGTGAATTTGTGGGGGCTAAAGCTACCCAGTCTTGGGTGAAAGGTAGTCAGACTCATGTATTAGACCCAGCAAAGGCGTAGCGACACATAATCTAGGACAACCATAGATATGTAGGGAGAGGGAGTGGGGGAAGAGTTAGGTGGGAGGAGGGGATAGAGAGGGATCTAGGGAGACAATCAATGAGGTGGCAACTCTTTACCCCCTGAGAATCCAAACTTATACTTATGCAATCATTTAATTCTGGATAATTCAAATTCTGGATAATTCACAGTCTAAGCATTTATATCACTTGTAGGGACAAAATACAGAAGAATCAAGAGACTGGTGTACGGGTGATGTGGGGGTAGCTCTGGTTTAAGAACAAATGCATATCATATTGTTACTTTATAGGTATTTATGATTGTACAATAACACAACTCTTTAATAAAAAATTTTTAGAAAAGAAGTAAGTGAGACAGGAAGTGACAGCCCCACCCCAGCAAGCAAAAGCTGAGGATCTGAATCCAGACCTAACTGGCCAACATTTTCTTAATGTTACTTTGAAAACTCATGCTTTAAAAATTCCTGCGACTGCTGGATGTGGTGGTGCAACCTGATAATCCCAGCAAATCAGGAGGCTGAGGCAGGAGGATTGCAAGTTGGAGGCCACCCTGGGGCAACTTAGCTAGAATCTGTCTCAGAATAAAAATTTAAAAAGCCTGGGATGTGGCTCTGTGGTTCAGCGTCTCTGTGTTCATTCCCAGTACAGAGTTCTATATTATAGTATACCTGTGGATTTTCTCACGTTAAAAAATGTTGACTTACTATTGAGTAAAACACCATGCAAGGATTTCTCCTGTACCCTCTACGACAGGCACTGGAGGGGCTCTTCAGCTGGCTGGTGATGACAGCTGGCCCTGGGCTCTGACCCCTGTGCTCTCCTGTCCTGGGCTGCCCAGGGACTCTGCTGAACCCAGGCTGCCCATTCATCATTCAGGGAGAGTTTGTGCTGAGGAGTCCAAGGTCCAACCCTGCTCTGCTCCAGCCCTGGCTTCTGGGAAGAGCTGGCTCGGTTAAGACAACAGAGGAAGGGGAAGAAGACGCTCCTGAGAACACAGGACTCAGAAACGTGGCGCTGACGTGGGTGCAGGGCTGCTCTGCTCTTGCTTCTGGTTCAGGTTTCCTTCACCTCCACAGTTAGAACAGCCACTGCCCAGGCAGCCACACCTGCTGAGCAGGTGCTTCCAGGGCAGTGCAGGGCAGGTAGCATAGCGCAGGTCCACCTGGATGGTCAGGCTCCAGGAGGGGAGAGAAGGAGCAGTCAGCGAGGAACAGTCAGCGAGGACCTACTACGTGGCAGGCGCTGGCCCAGGCCACAGGAGCACTTCTGTCATTGCCCAGGACCTGGGGAAACACTGTTCTGCTGTGACAGCGGAGGGGAGAGAAGCAGCCCCAGGTTACACAGCAGAGCCAGGGTCACCCTGGGGAGGAGATCAGAGACACTTGGAGTCATTTCTGCTGAGCCACTCAGAGCCCTGGGCTGTGCAGGGCCAGAGCTGGGGGCACAGCCTCCTCTGGGCAAGGCATCAGGTGAGCCAGCAGCTGGAGAGGAAGGGCAGGAGCTTCCAGGTGGCCATCTGTCCCTCCATGCCCCTTCTCTCCTCCCAATCCCCTCCCCTGCTGTGTCCCTGAAACACCTAGGGGACACGGTGGGGAGGAAGTGTCCAGGCCCCTGAGGGGATGGTGGGCATGGGGACCCTACAGGACTGGGTCAGGCAGGGCACTGGTCCCCTGGGCTTCTCCTAGACTGCTCTGCAGGCTGCTCAGCCTCAGAGGAGCCACCCTCAGTTCCAGGTGCTGAGCAGAGGAAGCAGGACTACCTGGGTCAGCCACGGAGGCTCCTGGGTCCATGGCACCAGCAGCAGTGTCTCTGACAAGTTTCCTTAAGCTCTCCAGAGGTGTCCAGCCTGGAGGGGAGGAGAGCACAGATCAAGGGGTGGAAAGTGAGCCAGCTTGGCAAAGGCCCGGGCTCCTGCCTTCATGTGGGTGGCAGCAGAGGCCAAGGCGACTTCACCTGGTGTCTCTCTGTCTCCTGAGCTCCATGGCTCCTGGTAACAGAAAGCTGGTCACCCTGCTCCAGCTCCCTCTGCCTCACTCTCCAGCCAACAGAGGCCACTTGTCCTGCTAGGGACCTGGGTAACATGAGGAGGCAGAGAGAGGACAGAATCCACACAGAAAGGATGGAAGGAATGTTCTGGCTGGAGCGTCTGCTTCCTAGTGGAGCAGCGCACACTCACGAGGGCTCCTCACACGCCTTGCCAGGGATCACACGCCATGAGGTGAATGCTCGGGGAACCCTATTTCCTGCAGAGGGCACCCCTCACAGGGTGGGCAAGGAGCCCAAGGTGTCACAGCCCTCCTAGAGCCAGGACTGCCCAAGTCTTCTCATGCGAATGCCTCGTGCCCACGACTGCTCCTTCCCTGCACACCAGCGTGTTTACCCATGGGGGTGTTGGTTGTAAGTGACTCCTGTCGCTCCCAATCAATGTCCTGTTCCCTGGCCTTAGTGGCTGTCTTGGTGGAGTGCAGGGGCTGTGGATAGCGGGCCGCGTCCTCTCTGAGGGACTCCATGGTGGAGAGAGCAGCAGTTCCCCGCTGTCCTGAGCCCTTCTCATCTGTTTTGTAAAGCAGTCCTTTGCCCTGAGCTCCTCCAGTGAGCTTGAGAAATGACTGCACACCTTATTTACATGCGTAACCACCACCAATGACTGCGCGAACCTAAAGCACAAATGATAAATGAACCGAGCTAACAGGAATGACCATCTGCGGACTTCAGGAGCACGTGGATGAGTGGCCGTATCAAA
>PVKS010018979.1:0-39190 GCA_004027875.1 Aplodontia rufa
TAGGATTGGACCAAGAAACAAAACAGTTTAATGAAACAACAGACATGGACTGAGAACCCTCTAAAATCACCGGAGGCCAACAGAAGTGGGCAGGCATGGTCCATGGACGTTACAATCCCCGGGCGTATAAGCTCAGGCGGCAGTGATGAGACGCCTGGTTTGCATCGGTTGCTTGTGGATGGCAGGAAGGACACGCTTTCTCATCCTTTACACCTTCTGTTCCCTGGAAGGAATGCATGCCCTGCTCTGGGGCACTCTCAGTTCTCTGGGCATCCTCTTCTTCCTCAAAACTGAACATTCTCTCCTGTATTTTTTGTGCTTCCTAAATTATGACTCTCACTGAATATTGCTCACAGCTTGATGCTGAGACTGGACAGCAGAAGGGGTGGGGGTGGCTGCTGTTCATCTTTGAATTCCAGAACCTAGAACACAGCCTGTATCGCAACAGGTGACGCAGATGGATGAACAGCGGACAAGCAGGTGCATGCGAGAAGCACTCCAGGCAGCGAATGCCCGCAGAGGTGAAGGCTGGAACAGACCCCGGCTGAGGTGCTTCAGACCCTCCAAGGCCCCAAGGGGCAGTGTATGCTCTGGAAAGAGGACAGGAGCAGGATGCAAGGCTGAGCGGTGCCTGGGCACCAGGATGGGTCTGTTTAATATGCAGTGTGCAGATCTCCAGAAATCAATGCTCATTTTTAAAACACTGCTGCCCAAAGCTACCCTCTCTGCTTGAGTCCGGGGTCGGTGTTAAGTATCCTTCTATTTATAAAGCAACTCGCTGCAGTACTGCAATGCTGATACCACACATAGCCACAGAGGGAGAAACTGAGGCTGCAGAACAAGATACCAGAAACACTGGGTGTTTCTGCACCAGGAAGAGTCTCCTTGTGAGGACTCTCTCACTAGTGGCTCCGACCTGCTGATAACTGCAGCTCTCCCTAGGCTCCTGTGATATGCTGAGCTCAGCCAGATAGGCTGGGTTCTCAATGTGGTTCTCTTAGGTACTAGAGGAAAGAGCCCAGAGAGACAGGAAGCACGGGTAATCTGGTTTTCTATGTCCAGGCTTGGACTTTCCCAGCATGCACAAGCTCAGGGTCTCACACACCTTTTCCCAGGCAGCCATTCTCCAACTCCGAGGGCCATTTCAGCCTGCTGGGTGCCTGCCTGGGTGTCAGTCTCCCAGTTCCATCTGTCTGTCTGTCTCACCCTCCTGGATGTCAAAAAGCCCAAACACCCTGAGGCCTCCAAGGCCAAAAAAATGGATCAATCTCATGCTCCGCCAACTCTGGTGTCACCCCTTGGAGTAGCGATGCTTCCCCTGCTCCTAGGTCCCTTCAAGACCAACATCACAGATGCCCCAGCTTCACGTAGTAGGTGCCATATTCAGAGCACAGGAGATGTCAGAGGCTTGTCCCCAACCCTTCATATCACACAAGGCACAATGCTGGTGAAAAGAGTCCTCCTGGCCACCTCAAAAATCAAAGCAAGAAAGATGAAGAGGCAGCCAGAAAGATGAAGAGGCAGCCTTCTTATACCACCAGAACAGGAGGCTCCTGAGACCTTGGTCAGATCAAGCTGAGCAGTCATACGCTGGGCCTGGAAGAAGAGGCCTGTGCCCAAACAGCAAGTCACTCGGGCACCTCCTCCTTTCCTAACAGAATCATAGAAGTCAGAATCAGAAGCCAACTTAGAAGTCATTCAGGCATATACCCTCTTTACAAACGAGGGGAAATGAGGCTCCAGGGTGGGTTATCTAGCCAGGTAGTAACAGGAAAAATATTAAAACCCAGTTTCCTGCCCCCTGGCCCATGCCCTCCCCTTGGAGCTCTATTCACTCAACAAACATTTATCAGACAGAGGCTTTCCAGGTGCCGTACTTGGCATATGGACTCAATTTAAGATATAATTGGTCCCTGTTTTCAAGCAGCTTATAATTTAAGGAGGGGAAAGGCAGGAAGGAAGAAAGGTGGAAAGGAGATTTCAAACGAAGAAAGAACTCACAAACTCTAAACTGCACAAGCGTGCAAGGTGCTACAATACCAGGAAGGGCACAGAAGAGGTGGCTTCTTCCAACTGGGAGACCCCTGCACTGGGCCAGTGGTGAGCAGGGGTCTACCTGGCATGGAGGAGAAAGAGCATCCTGGGGAGAGCAAGAGACATGGGCAAGACACAGAGGACCAGAAGTGGGTGACAGGCATACAAAAGCACAAGAGCAGCAGAGCTGGCGCAGACTGAGAGGGCCAGAGGGCAGGGCTGCAGACACACGGCTTGGCTTCCCCCAGGGTGACAGGGAACTGCTGG
Source organism: Aplodontia rufa (assembly GCA_004027875.1). Lineage (NCBI taxonomy): Eukaryota > Metazoa > Chordata > Mammalia > Rodentia > Aplodontiidae > Aplodontia > Aplodontia rufa. The sequence continues at coordinate 2,302 of PVKS010018979.1, forward strand.
GCTCACCCCACTGGGCACGGTAATCAGTAATCGGGTCAGTGAGCACAGCCACCTTGAAGGATGGCAAAGGACTAGTTAAGATAACCAAGTCAGTGGGCATGGCCATCTGCAGGATGGCAAAAGCCCAGTTAGGAAGCTCTTAAAACATTGAGTACCTGAACTGGAAAACAGGATCTAGAGGTGGGGTCAACAGAACCTGAATGTGGGGGCCAAGAGCAAGGTAGAGAATGCTCCCCACCTTCCTGGAGGCAGGGAGGGCCCAGCAGGCGGTAACAGCCTCACAGAAACCATCCTCCTCTTTAACAGATGTGCCTGCCTCGTGCAGTTAGTTACCTTTCCATGTCTACATGCCTGAGACAGCTTTGTCTTCCCCACGGGCTCAATCAATACCTAAAGCTGACACTGATCGTCCAGCAAGCGTGCTTCCAAAGCTGAGTAACACCTTCCTAAGTGACAGTGCTGATGGGCCTGGTACAGGAGTGGTCACAGCCACACAAACCCAGGCCGTCTCACCCTCTCCCTCCCTCCAGTGATGCTCAACAGAAGTGGGCATCTGGAGTCCATAGGCAAGGGCCAGAGGAGCCAAATGAACACCCTCAAGGTTAGACACTGGTGACAAGGACTCTGCACGCTAGGGTGGGCTCACAGGCTGTTAAGTTCCCCAGATACCCAGAATGCTTGTGGCAAACTAAGAACCACACCAATTTTTATAACTTTTCGTTTTAGAAGCAGTCTGCAAAGCCAGAGCTAGGAATGGCTGCAGAGGGGAAACCGGACCCTCTCCATGTTGGCTCCCCAGGCTGACTCCAGAGCTGGGCGGAAGGCAGCGCAAAGCCTGTGTCAGGCCAGGTGCAGGGTGTGGCAAGCAGGCTGGGCTGGGGGCAGGGCACTGTGATGGATGGATCCCTGCTTTGCTGGCTGTTACCAAAGGGCCAGGGAGGAAGAGGAGAAATGAAAAGGCTGGGAGATATTTTCCCCGTGATTTGTGCTGCTCGAGATGCCCTGTAGCAATATTTATCCTGCAGTTCTGTCCCACTTTCGTTTATTATCCAGCTTAGCCTGAGTTATCACAGCCAGGATGGGACCCATAAACTAGCCACCTGACACCACTGGGACCATGCACCGTATTTTAAAATCTCAAAGAGCAGCTTTGATCCTCCAGGGAAATTTAAAGAAATAGGTCCACCCCTCATGCCCTGGGGACGTGGCCTCTCTGGAAGCAGACATATACCCTGAGATTCAGCCCAGAACTTGTTCCATCCACATCCCCCCTGCCAGTATAGAGTCATCATCTGCTCACCGTTGGCCCTTAAGGCATATCTTCCAAAGGCCCAGAGCATTTCTGGAATTGAATTTTAATCACCTGTCAATAGCAATTCATTAAAATGTTTGCCAATGAATGAATAAATGCTGAATTTACTGGGCATCTTCTATTACAGCCAGCCCATCATACCTGTGGATTTCACATCTGCAGAGGCAACCAACCTCAGATCGAAAATACTTGAAAGGAACATACTGCATTTGTACTGAACATGTAGATTTTTTTCTTGTCGTTATTCCCTACACAATAACATAAATGACTATTTATATAACATTTACATTGTACTAAGTACTAAAAGCAGTCTAGAATGACAAAGTACATGGAAGGATGTGCGGAGGGTACATGCAAACACTACACCATTTTAGGCAAGGGACTCGAGTAGCTGAGGGGGATCCTGGAACTGACCCCCTGTGGACATTGAGGGACAACCATGCATATTAAATCTGTGATTAGAAGCATAAGACCAAGTCCTCAATTATCCTATTTACTGAATCAACTCATAGAGACACACAAGGATGTATAACTAACAATACAGAAAGGATAGGATGGGCTTTGTGGGGTGAGAGCAGGGGATGGTGTTGGCTATCAGGACACCCAGGGCCAGAGGATCCTCCGGATCAATGCTGGCATCAAGAAAAACATGACAAGAGGACAGACAGTAATTCCTAGACTAATAGCAAAGAGTTTCTAAAAATTACGGATTATATGATTGTTATGGTTTAGATATGAGGTGTCCCCCAAAAACTCATGTGTGAGACAACGCAAGAAACTTTAGAGGTGGAATGATTGGGTTATGAGAGCCTAAACCTAATCGCTTCTTTAATCCACTGATGCGGATCAGCTGAGCAGTAACTGTAGGCTTGTACAGTGTGGTTGGGGAGGTGGGTCAGCTGGGACCTGCCTTTGGGGTATATATTTTGTCTCTGGGGAACAGAGCTCTCTCTTTTTTCTTATTTCTATGTCCCGAGCAGCTTTCCTTCTCCACACCCTTCAGCCATGATGTTCTGTATCATCCTGGGTCTAGAGCATGGAATTGGCCATCTATGAATTAACACCTCTGAAACCATGAACATCAACTAAACTTTTCCTCCTTTAAAATTGTTCTTGTCCCCCATCAAAATACCAAAATCATTCTTCACAGAACTAGAAAGAAAAAAGTCCTAAAATTCATTTGGAAGAATAAAAGACCCAGAATAGCCAAAGTAAGTCTAAGCCATAAAAGCAATGTTGGAGGCACCACGATACCTGACTTCAGATGACACTACAGAGCTATAGTAACAAAAACTGCATGGTACCAAGATAAAAACACTCGTAGATCAACGATACAAAATAGAAGACAGAGACAAACCAACACGAACACAGTCATCTCATCCTTGATAAAGTTGCCACACTGTAGGGAAAAAAAAAACGGCCTTTTTAACACATAGTGCTGGGACAACTGGTTATCAAGATGTAGAAGAATGAAACTAGACTCTTATCTCTCACCCTGCACAAAAAAATCAACTCAAAATAGATCGAAGACCTAGGAATTAGGTCTTTGCGACTCCTAGATGAAAATGTAGGGTCATCCCTCCAGCAAACAGGCACAGGCAATGACTTTCAGTAGGACCCTTAAAGGAAATAAGGCAAGAGTTAATAAATGGGGTGGCATCAAGATCAAAAGCCTCTGCCGAGCAAAGGAAATAATTAATGTGAAGATAGAACCTTCAGAATAGGAGAAAATCTTTACTAGTTACTCCTCTGAATAAAATTGAGAATAATATCTAGAATACATAAAGAACTCCAGGGGCTGGAGCGGTAGCTCGGCGGTTTCGGCGCTTGCCTGGCAAGCACGAGGACCCGGGTTCAAACCCCAGCACCGCGTACACAGCGGAGTGTTGGAGCAACTAAGGCCATGTGAAAAACTCAATAAAGTTGTTCCTCTCTTTCTCTGTCTCTCTCACTGTCCCTCTCTCTTAAAAAAAAAAAAAAAAAAAAAAAAAAAGAACTCCAAAAACAACACACACAAAAAAAATCCAATTTATAAATGGGTAAAGGAACTAAACAGTTACTCCTCAAAGGAAGAAATATAAATGGTCATCAAATATATGAAAAAATGTTCAACATCATTAGGAATTTGGGAAATGCAAATCAAAATTACACTGAGATTTCATCTCATTCCACTCAGAATGTCAATCATCAAGACTGCAAACTATAATAAATGCTGGAGAAGGGGCTGGAGCGGTAGCTCGGCGGTTACCACGCTTGCCCAGCACGTGCAAGTGCACGGGTTCAAACCCCAGCACCACGTACACAACTAAGTGTTGGAGCAACGAAAGCCATGTGAAAAACTCAATAAAAATTGATTCTCTCTGCCTCTCTCTCTCTCTCTCACTGTCCGCTCTTTAAAATAAATAAATAAACAAATAAAAATAAATGCTGGAGAAGATGTTAGTAGGATTGTAAATTAGTACAACCACTATGGAAATCAGTGTGGATGTTTCTCAAAAGACTAGGCGTGGAACCACCATATGACCCAGCTGTACCACGCGTTGGTATTTATCTTAAAGAAGTACCGTCACCATACTGTAGCGATACATGTATACCCGTGTTAACAGCAGCACCATTCACAACAGCTAAACTATGGAACCAGCCCATGTGTCCATCAGCCAGATGAATGGATAAAGAAAATGCGGTATTTATATATAATTGAGTTTTATTCAGCCAACAGGAAAAATTAAATTATGTAATTTTCAGGTAAAGAGATGAAACTTAAGACCATCATATTAAGTGAAATAAGCCAAACTCAGAAGGTCAAGGGTTGTACGTTTTCTCTCTTATGCGGAAGCTAAAGAGGAGAAAGGAAAAGGAATCTCATGAAAATCAAAGAGAGGTCAGTAGAGGAAAGGGACCACTGAGGTGGGAGGTGGAGGGTCGGGGAAGTGCTGGGGAGTGATATTGCTCAAATTATATTGTTATACTGTGTGTGTGTGCACATATATAACCACAAATCCCATCATTATGTACTACTGTAATGCCCAAATTTAAAAATGTGAATAAAATAAAATTTTTGCCAGGTCTTTTGGAAGCTGCAAAAAAAAAAAAAAAAAACAACTAAAATAATGATCTAGTTACTGAGCTTAGAGCAGTGCAGAAAACCAGAAGGAAAAAGACAAGTCCTCACCCTCGTACGGTTTACATTCCGATTTGAGCACATACAGAGGCAACGATAGAGAGAGAGAGAGAGGGAGGGAATGTACGTGTGTGCGTGTGTGTGTGATGTGCTCAGCAGAAAATTAAAGAGGAAGAACAGGAATCCGTGGGTTGGGGGAAGGTGGCTATTTCAAACAGGTCAGGGACGGTCCCAGGTACATCTGAGCAGGTCAGCAGCAGGGACAGAGTGGGGAAGCCACTATGCTATTCTAAACAAGGGATGAGGAATGGTAGCTGGGATCAGGGTTGGAGCAAGAGGAGGAGCAAAAGGAGGAGGGATGCTGGCTGATCTAAAGGAAGCGGGCAGGGATTAGTCATCCAAGTGGAGCTGTGGATCCCATGATTTTATGAGCCAAAGAACTTTTTTTTTTTTTTAAGAGAGAGAGGGTTCGGGGGGCAGAGAGAGAATATCAATTTTGTTTAGTTTTTCATGCGGTGTTCATTGCTCCGACACTTAGTTGTGTATGTGGTGCTGGGGTTCAAACCCGGGTCCTTGTGCACGCCAGGCAAGCATGATACTGCTGAGCCACTGCTCCAGCCCTGCCAAAGAACTTTTGAAACGAAGAGGCTTTAAGGAATATTAACCCAGAAGTCCTGACCCAGCAGATAACGATATCATGGTGGGTACTGCTGGCCCTTCTGCCCTCCTCGGGGTTCCTGTCATCATCCCCAGTACCAGATGGGTTCAGTCGTGGGGCAGAATCAGATCTATGCAGCTGTCCCACTCTACAGAGCAGGTACTCAGAGGCCAGGAGAAGCCACACAACCCACCCAAGGCTATTCACCACTAGGCAGCGGGGCTAAGATGGATGATTTTTTCCGTATGCCTCACAGATCCATTCAATTAGATTTGTTCCCAGCAATGTCATTTGATGACAGGGGAAGAGTGACATACTGCTTCTAAAAGTTCTTTCTTAAAAGTTGCCTTTAGGTCTGTTTTTTCCTTAGCAATGTGTGTTCCATGCAGAATCCAAGCTGGACATAAGTGTGTCCAACGCAGGAACGTAGGTGTTGGGCAAAACACTGGAGAAACTGCAAAGTCTGTCTCCACGAAAAAGAAGGAAAAGACTGAGCTGTAGCCTGGACCAATGTGGATATGTCAGAAAGCTCTGGAATATTCCCCTGCAAACACTATAAATGAGATGGATGGCAGAGAAATTCAGATTTAAGTGACATTTATTGAGCACCTTCTATTTCCCGGCTGTTCTGCTGCTGCATTCAATCCTCACAGCAACCCTACCAGACAGGTATTATTCCCAGATGAACGATGTGAACTTCGAGAAGTAAAGGGACTTGCTCAAGGTCACAGCAGCTAGAAAACAACAGAGATGAGGTTCAGGACACTCCCTCACCCCACCCCACCCTACAACATCCGTTTCCACTGCCACGGTGCGTAGGAAGGAAGCAGGGTCCGGGCATCTCCCTGGCATCCTTCCTCCTCCCTGCCCCAGGGACAACCAGAAGTCACCCTCCCCACCATGACAGCTCACATGGCCGTCTTCTTCCTCCCTTCAAACATGGTTCAAAACCACCCCCTTTATCAACTCTTCCAAACTCCCGCTTTCTTAGCTTGACCTCTTCCAAGTTCTTGGCCTTGGAAGGACCTCTCAAATACCCAGGGTTTACCCTGCACAACCTCAGCACGCAGATCTCTAGCCCTTTTCAACAGCTATTCCACACATCTTCACTGATGCCTGTGGCTCTGAGTGTCTCTGAAGTTCAGTACTAACAATGATATCACATTACTGTTACACAGCATATTTCAGTCTCCTAGGCTGTCATAGAGTCCCCTCATGTGGTCCCTATCATCACTGTGGGTGGCAGGAAGGGCAAGTATGCATATTGTCGCTGGACAGGCGAAGAAACTGAGATGTGCTATGCTTTGGTTAAGTATCCCCCCAAAGACCCATATATTCAATGCCTGGTCCCCAGCTCACAGTGCTGATGGGAGATGACCCTTTTGGAGGTGGGGCCTAGCAGGAGAAAGACAGGTCATTAGGGGATATTAGGACCCTGGCCCTTTCCTGTTTCTCTTTGCTTCCCAGCCACCGAGAGGTGTACAGGATTCCTCTGCCATGTGCCTCCGTCCTGATGTGCTGCCTCGCCACAGTCCCAGAGGCAATGAAACCAACTCACCATGGACTCAAAACTGTGGGCCAAAATAAACATCTTCCCTTACCAAGTTGATTATCTCAGGCATTTTGTTAAAATAACACAGGAGATGACTGACACAGGAGAATAAAGGATTTTTCCAAGGACACCAAACTAATTAACATCAGATCCAGAACTAGAAATCAGAGCTTCTCGTTCCGAGGCCACAGCTCTGTCTACTACACCATAGGAACTCCCTCTGTCTGCCCCAACTTCCCAGAGCAGGGACTTCTCCTTTCAGAGGGTACCAAAGTCAGCGGGACCTTCCCGCAGCCCAGAGGCCAACCTGTCCTCCTACCTGAAACACAGAGCACTTTACAGAAAGGGCAGCCCACGTGTCCAGGCCTTTGCCCCTCTCCAGTGCTCCATGTCTAGCTGCAATGGTTGGTAAAACTCCAGCATGGTGGAAGCGGAGCCAGCTTCCTTTTCTCTGACTACATTCCATAAAACATCCTATCCAGGGTGCCTGTTGCCAGAGGGTCTGGTCTCAGAAAAATGACAAGATAGGCACGCATACACTTCATGTTCCGGCTCCGTTGAATGCCACATGAGATCACCACCTTATATTTCCCCACTACCTTCCTCCTGAGTCACATCCAAACCTGAGCTCATCCATCTGCACACCAACGCTGGCCAGGAGAGGAGGTGGGACTGTCACACACCGCATCTTATTCATTTGCCCAGTAAGCTCTTTACTGAGGGAGATGCATAGACACAGGAGGGGGTGGGGAGTCGCCTTGGCTTCCCAGAGAGATGGGCCAGGGCAGCCTGGGAAGAGGATTGAGGCTTACCAAATCCTCCCTACCCAGAACCCAATTGCTTCCCAACCCGATAATCTCTCTTGAGACAGCAATCAGTAAAGAGATTGGATGCAGCAATTCACGAGCAAGTATTAGTGATCAGCAAACAGAAAAAGGGGGGCATGTGAAGAGGTGGGGGGGAATAGAGACAGAAAATAAATAAATATGATTCCCTGGATCTGGCAGCCATCACCATGTGATATTCTCTTCCTACCCCTCATATCCTCTTATTAGACTGGGTCCTGAATTTGTTACTTGAGCTGGACACTGAGCAGCTTCAGGCAGCCCTGATCTTGTTGGTCCAAGGTAACCTGGAATTGGAAGAAGCATAAAGAAGAGGGATAGAGGGGAAATTCGGATGAATATCTTATCAACTAAATAGGTTTGAAGCATCTGGAAGGAGTTGATACAGCACAGAGGGTTGAAGATTTTTCTGATGATAAAAAGGAAATGGTTCTTTGCCAGGGATAGCTAATGCAACGCCTGCCTTGCAGGGAGCTAAGCTGGAGGGTGTGTGGGTTCCCCAAGCCACACACAGTTTTTTGGTGCGTACTGTGTGCCATGAGGACTGCCTCCTGCTACTACTCTTCCCCTGGACCCCAGGTCATGTCTTCATCCTCAAAAGCCTGCAGAATCAGACCCAGAGTTCCCGAAGAAGCTAGTGGGATGGGGCCAAGAGAGTGGGCACTGCAAGCCAGCACACTGTCTCAGACAAGGACTTCAGAAGTTCAGTGTCAGGTATCCCCACCAGGGTGATGCCAGCCAAGGTCCCTGGAGGAAACTCAATCAGCCCTGGTCCCTGCATTCCAGGTCAGCAGTCAAATCTGTCCCCTGGCAGCACCTAGGCTCTGCCATCCCAAGTTCATGAAGGAGATCATGGGAGGCCATGGTCACAGCACTTAGGCAGTGCTACCTGGACATGGAACCAGACAGAGGTTTCAAAGGACTGTGCATGCCCCAAATCCAGTCCATCATGGCTGCCATGCCCCCATATCCACTCCAGCCCATCTCTATCCTTCTCAAGCTGAACCTTGGATAGTTCACTAGCTTTTACTGAGCACCTATGTGAAAAACACTATCCTGATCATTAAGGGCCAAGAGAGGTATAAAAGTGCAACCACTATAACCCCAATTTCCAGAGGCTTGTGGTTTTTCTCTGCTCTGCTGATCGATACTACATGGAAGTTACATGTTTATTTATCATCCCTAAAATATGTCTCTGGCTGGCTGGCAGAGTAGCTCTCTCAATGAAAGAGCTAAAAACCCCAATCTATGCTCAAAATCCCATTTCTAGTGTTCAACTTCACTGATCATCAGCAAAATAAAATAAAATCCATGGTGAATACCACTATACTCTCGCCAGAAATGTCTAAACCAAAGCAACAGAAAATACCAACTGCTGGGATGAATATGGGCCACCCAGAACTTTCATACACTGCTGTTGGGAGTATAATCTGGCACAATCGCTTTGGAAAACTACAATATCTACAATAATGCAATACTATACATCCATATTTTATGTCTCAATAATTTCACTCTTTGCAGCAAACAAATAGAAATTAGTTTTGATGAAAAAGTATAACAGAACATTCGTGCATGAATCTCACTTTTTTAAGAATGTTCTTTTTGAAGCAGGACACAAAAGAGATCATACTGTATGAAGTTTAAAAACTAATCTATGCTATTAGATGGCCGGATGGTGGTTACCCTTGTCCTACCATGCCCGGAAACGAGAATGAGGATGACTTTGGAGGTACTGGTAATGTTGTTTCTTAATCTGGCCCCATGGATGTGTTCACTTCCCAAAGATTCATTGAATGCTGCATTTTTTGAATCCATGTTATGCTTCAATAGCAGGTTAGAACAATTTTCTAGGGGCTGGAGCGGTGACTCAGCGGTTTCGGCACTTGCCTGGCAAGCACGAGGACCCGGGTTCAAACCCCAGCACCACGTACACAACTAAGTGTTGGAGCAACTAAGGCCATGTGAAAAACTAAATAGGGTTGTTTCTCTCTTTCTCTGTCTCTCTCACTGTCCCTCTCTCTTTAAAAAAAAAAAAAAAAGAAAAGAACAATTTTCTATTTCTATCCATCTACTCATTCCTGTAGACCTTTCATAGAAAGGGACAAAGCTGTTTATGTAAAATAAGTCACTGATCATGTATGTGTAACACTGGTGCTTTTTTATCTCTACAACGAATCATATGAGATAATCCCTAAGGAACCATCCAGCTCTCAGTAGTATAATGCTTTGATCCTATTCTTAGTAAAACCTCATTAATCAGTAATAAGAAATCCTTCGCAAATTAGTGAAAAGTGCAAAATATGGAACATTTGTTTAAGGAAAGGCAGTGTTACTGCTTTCAAGAACTAAGCACATTACAAATTAAAATCTAAATGTCTGCTAAATTGAAGTTAATGAAAAAAGTACGATATACTTGAGGCTGACACTTCTGAAATTGCTTGAATATTATTGAAATCCTGCTTCCTGCCCATGGTAGGTCTTTATTTCAACTATTTTCATCAAAAGGAGTCATGAATGCCAAATTACTACATCTGATGTATTATAAGTAACAAAATTAGAGGATTTTGAGGGTCACACTGACTGATATGTCTGTCACTCCCACATCCAGGCCACTTCGCCCCAGCCCTATTACACTGAAGTGTTCAGCAAAGCTGAGCCCAGTAGGAGCCCTGGGATTGATCCCGCCCCTTAAGGACAGTCCTCTGCATGGGGCTGCCTTGGAACATGACTGACACACAGATTACTTAGGAGACTTAAGACACCCCTGGGAGCTCAGCAATACCCATGATGGCAGTGGATTCTAGCAGGCAGCAGGATGGGAGTTCTAGGCACCATCATAAATAAAACCTCTGCCCAGTGGCTAAGCTCACGGGCGCCTCACAAATACGCAATCAGATTTGACTACAGCTTACTTGCAGCCTTGGGAGCTCACAAACACACGCACCTCCTCCCCAGCTGCCCGCGGGACCACAGGCAACTCTCTTCCAGCTTCAGTGACTCACCCTTGCACAGTGGGACAAAGGCTCCATGACCCTCATCAGGCTTCTTCGCAGTGGTAACAAAGGACCTGACTCACTAACACTTGAAATCTTTCTGGACTCCCCTACCAAACAAGAAAGCACAGGGAATAACAGCTCAAAGGAAGCGATTTTCTGGAGGTCAAGCTGCAAATCCAAAGAGCAGCAACACCTGCCCGAGGAACTGGCATTGCATAAAGTTTACTGAAAAATGGGTGACTGAACCCTGATTCCCAGGAAAACCCCGTTAATCAGGAACAAGACAACCACCCACTCCCCCACTAACAAAGCTGGTGAGCAAGAGGGGCAATGGCCAACTGACTTGGGAAAGTAATCCACAGGGTCCAGCTTCTTTGCTAAGACCCACAGGCACTGAGGACCCAGGCCTGAAGACCTTCATTTCATCAGAAAAAGACCGTGGCTCAGTTAGGCCTCCCTTCCCCCAGCCCCAGGCTGTGAGTGAACTTCCCCTCCGCCAGGCCCCACCACCTGTCTCTGGACCAAATATGGATCACACAGAGGCATTTCCTGAGCTCTGCAAGCTCACTGACCCAGAGGTTAATCCTACCCCTCAATGGCCAGGCCAAAGATGATGAAATTTGCTCCCATAAGGGACCACAGAATCCTAGAATTTCAGGCTCTAAGAGATCTGAGAAACTAGTAGGGTCAAGGCTCCAGGGGTTTGTGTCCAGTCACAAAGCAGAAGTGGAAAGGTCAGGATTCAGGGCTTGGTCCTCTGATGCATAGCCCTAGGCGCTCCACTGTACCCAAGACAAAGGTTCCTTGCATCCTAGATGGCACATGGGCCCGCTGCAGGTGGCAAGCTAGAGGGCGGTATTGAGAAGGCGGCGCGGGCTGAGTCTGGATGCAGAGTCTGGAGTTCTGTGCTCGGACACCAATACCCACTTGGAACAAAGGATGCAGTTAAATTAATCTGCCAACCTGCCACCACACCACCACCTCCCTGGAGTACCCCAAGGATGACTCTCCAGCACCTCGTTCAAAAAAGGGTCTGGGTGTCATTCTCCCCTCACAGGCCTGGACCAAATGCAGAGCCAGGGAGAGTAGCTGTCCCTGCATAGAAGAGAAGTGAGTTGAAGAGGGATGGAGACCAAAGAACTGGAGGCAAGATTCTGAAAACTCCACTTTCACTTCAAAATGGCAATTACTTACTGAATGTATGCTATTCCTTTATGGGACAAGCATGCATTAAACGCCCACTTTGTGCAAGGGACAGTGGGACTTCCTAACCAATACTATATGTCACACCGTATTGAAAGTGAGCTCCCTCCTGCCTCTGCTACTGACTTCAGTAACATATCAGCTTCCTTTCTGCTCTGCAGACCCTGAGTCCAAAAACAGACATAAAGGAATGGAGCGGTGGCTCAGTGGTTAGGGCACTTGCCTGGCATGCGTGAGGATGTGGGACGTGGGTTCAAATTCCAGCGCCATGTATACAATGAAGTGTTGGAGCAACACTTTATTTAGCAAACTAAATAATTCTCTCCTTTCTCACTATCCCTCTCTTTATTTAAAAAAAAAAAAAGACACAAATACCTCCCAGGGCTGTTATGAGAGCAAAGGTGAAGACTACATGAAAGTATTTTAGAACTGAGACAGCCCCACTTAGGTATACTGTTCCATCGTTTCCTTTTTTCCCTTTTCTTCCACTAGGGCCTGGCACCCAAGGAGCTCTGCAGTCCCAGGACCAAAGGACTCTATGGTCAGGCATCTCAGGGCCTTCACTAGCCCTCCTGCCCCATTCAGTCCCACCCCCAAGCCAGGAACTATGGCAGTGGAGGGGGCCGGGGCTGCAGAGTGGAGAGAACAGGGAAGAGCTGCCTGGTAAGTTGTAGGTAAAAGCCCAGCGTGGCATTAATGATAACAGGTGAGTGTCTAATATCTACAGGCAGCAGCTTGCACCAGAGATTTTCTGTATCCTCCAGGGCAGAGCAAGGGATTACCACCGATGTGTTATCAGCTCCAATTCTTCCTGTCAGGAGTCAAGTGTAATACCTTGGTAACACGGTCATGTTGATGCTAGCTACACGGAGATATGCAAATTATACACGGTGGATAGGGAGCGCACACGCTGAAATCACTCGCAGACGCTTCCTACTCCAGGATGCGAAACTCAGGAAGACGCTCTGGGCAGCAAAAAGCTGTAGGCAGAAAACTAACCTGGGCAGCAGAGTCTCAAGAGTGGCCCAGGCTCTGCAGCTACAAAACACCATTCTTGGCGTGGCAGGATGAAAGGGAGGAGAAATGGAGGAAAACGCAAAATGAGTGCATCACAGACCCCAGCCCACACATACTTCAATTCTAGGGTTAAGATACACAACATGATTACGCTGGAGTGTGGAAGTGGCAAGACAGAGGCCAGTAGGAAAGAAGGGACTATCGATGATGGGGCTCGTAGACAAGATATTCAAATGACCCTTTAATGGTTGGTAGAGCTTCGGAGAGCAGTCAGGAGCCAACGGGGAACAAGGTAAAAGGAAACCTTGAGATCGAGGGAGAAAAGCATCCATTCATTCATTCATTCAACTCCCAGGCAGCTTCCAGGTGCTGAGGACAGCAGTGAACAGTTCAAATAAACAGGACTGGTCTGAGTCGACTGTGGCCAGGGACCGTGGAAAGGGACGGGATGAGCTTGGAGAAGAAAGACCAGCCAATGCCTACCAAGAGTCTCCCCTGTTATACATATAGGTCAACATGGGGAGGAAGGAGAAGGCCCATGTCCTCGCTGCCCTACCAACCAGGGTGCACAGCGCCCTGATGCCCACTTACGCTCTTTGGAGAGGACAGAGCTTTAAGCCTCCACCCAGGAAGCCTGGGGAGAGAAGGGTGACATGTGGCCTAGAGCCTGGTAAAGCCATAACTTGACTCACTAACTTCCCTTAAATCCACTCAGGGGACCTATTAGCTCTATTGAGAAAGTGCTGGGGGAAAAGAAAATGGTCCTCCTAAGGCCCCAAAGCAGGCTTGGATTAAAGGAGGCAGAAAGCTGAAAATTCTCTCTTCACTTTTTCTCCATTCATTCACCATCATCAACCCACCCTCGTGGAACACCGGCACTGGCCCATCCACTGGACGCTGGGGCCCTCAGATTACCTCTCCAGGTAGAAGGAGCTTGATAACCTCTCAGCTGTCAGTTCAACGGGACACCTCTGCTGTGACAGAAGCCCATGCCCCCTTGTTCTGACTTCCACCATCACCGGAATCAATTATTCAGCATCCAGCCACACACAGCACCATTCCGAGAGTAGTGAAGAGCAAGTTAAAGAAAAGAACTATAAAATCTTAACACAAAAAAGTGCAGTGCCAAGAGGGGCTGAGGGCTGCTCCTTAGGGCTGGTGCAGGGGGAACAGGAAGGGAAACCAAGCCCCAAACTAGGCCCTCCCCCTGCCTATTTCTCCTGAGGTGGTAAGTTTAAAGGGATCCAGGTATTTTAGATCCCATTCACTTTAACAGGGCTGGGGCACCTGTTAAATATCCACATGCAAAAAAATGAAGGTGGACCCCTACCTCACACCATAACAAGAACTAACTCAAAATGGACCACAGACTTAAATGTTGGAACACAAACTACACAACTCCTAGGAGAAAACATAACTCTCTGCGATCTTGGGTTGGGTAATGGTGTCCTAGATATGATACCAAAAGCACAGTAATAAAAGAAAATATGAATGAATTAGACTTAATCAAAATAAAAACTCTCATGCTTCAATGAGACCATTAAGAAAGGAAAACCCGCAGAATATGAAAATACTTGCAAATCAATCGTATTTCTATTAAAGGGTTTATAACCAGAAAATACAGAATTAAGATTCAATACAAAAGCAAATAATTTTAAAATAGGCAAAGTGTATGAATAAACATTTCTCCAAAGAACATATACAATTGGCAAATAAGTACATGAATAGGTGCTCAACATCGTTCCTCACCAAGGAAACGCAAATCGCAACCGCAACGAGACACCATTCCGCATCCACTAGGATGGCTCCAAAATGACAATCAGGTGGGCAAGGGCGTGGAGAAATTGCAATAGACTCCTCCCTACGCTGCCGGCAGAAATGCAAAACGTGCAGCCACTCAGGAGAACAGTCTGATGGCCCCTCAAAAAGTTAAAACACAAAACTAAATAAAGTTGCTTCTCTCTTTCTCTGTCTCTCTCACTGTCCCTCTCTCTTTATTAAAAATAAATAAATAAAATAAATAAAAATTTAAAAATGGGCTGGAGCGGTGGCTCAGCGGTTTCGGCGCTTGCCTGGCAAGCACGAGGACCCAGGTTCAAACCCCAGCACCACGTACACAACTGAGTGTCGGAGCAACGAAGTCCATGTGAAAAACTGAATAAAGTTGTTTCTCTCTTTCTCTGTCTCTCTCACTGTCCCTCTCTCTTTATTAAAAAAATAAAATAAAATAAAAAGTTAAAACACAGAACTGGAGCGGTGGCTCGGTAGTTGAGCGCTTGCCTTGCATGCGTGAGGACCCAGGTTGGAACCCCAGCACCACATGCACAGCTAAATGTCACAAAAAGAAAAAACCAAATGAAAAATAAACAAAACGGATTCTCTTTTAAAAAAAAGAAAAAGAAAAGAAAAGGTTAAAATACAGTTACCATAGAACTGAGCAGTTCCACTCCTAGGTATATATCCAAAAGAATGATAGTATGTCCCCCGTCAAATCTGGTACACAAAAGTTCACTACACCGTTCTTCATAAAAGCCCAAAACACAAGAATAATCCAAATATCCATCAAATGATGAATGGATAAACAAAATGTGGCACATACCCATATACTGAAATGTTATTCAGTAATAAAAAGGAATAAAGCAACTATGTATGCTACAACGCAGAAGAACCTTGAAAGAAGCCAAACGTAAACACCTCACTGTGTAGCTCCACATGCCCAGAACAGGCAAGCCATAAAGACAGCACACAGATCAGGGCTGTCCAGGGCTGGGTGGGCTGAGGGTTGGAGGGAAACAGGGATGACTGCTAATCGGTTTGGGGCTTCTTTATGGAGTGACAGAAACGTTCAAAAAAAAAATAGACTATGGGGCTGGAGCGGTGGCTCAGCAGTTTCAGCACTTGCCTGGCAAGCACGAGGACCCGGGTTCAAACACCAGCACCACGTACACAACTAAGTGTTAGAGCAACTAAGGCCATGTGAAAAACTCAATAAAGTTGTTTCTCTCTTTCTTTGTCTCTCTCACTGTCCCACTCTGCTTTAAAAAAAAAAATTGACTATGGCAACAGTTATACAACTCTAAACATAGTAAGTTACTGAACTGTACAACAAACAGGTTTGTTAGTTTGTTAGGGCTGCCATAACCAAGTTTCAGCACTGGGCTGCTTAAACAGCACAAATTTATTTTCATGTGATTCTGGAGACAAACAATCCAAGATCAAGGTAGTTGGCAAGGCTATTTCCCATCTTGGTTTGTAGACAGCCATGATCTCCCTTTGTCTTCGGTGTCCTTCTGGGGTCCTGATCTATAAGGAGCTTATAAGGACAATAATCCCATCGGATTATAGCCCACTCTCATGACCTCATTTAACCTTTTTTCTTTCTTTCTTTTTTTTTTTTTTTTTTTTTTTTTTTTTTTTTTGGGTGCCAAGGATTGAACCCAGGGGTGCTTAACTACTGAGCCACATCCCCAGTCCTTTTTACTTTTTATTTTGAGCCAGGGTCTTGCTGAGTTGCTGAGGCTGGTTTTGAACTTCCGATCCTCCTTCCTCAGCCTCCTGAGCCTGGGATTACAGGTGTGTGCCACCTCGCCCAGCAATCTCATTTAATCTTAATTGCTCCCCTAAAGACCCTGTCTCCAAATTCAGCCACTTTCCGAAGTATGCGGAGTTAGGACTTTGACATATGAATTTTGGACCTATGAGTTCTATGTCAGCAAAACTGTTCTTAAAAAATTTTTTTTAACTGTTCTTAAAAATCCCACCTACAAATCCTAGAGATCAGGAGTCCAGTCCATTGTTTTACAGGTGGGGAACTGAGGCCCAGGAAAGGGGAGCTACATGTAGCCCAAGGTCACGGATAGTCTGAGGCAGCACTGGGAGGAGCAGGCATGGCTGGGGCTCTGTCTAGGGTTCTTTCTGCTACACCCTCCCGCTGCCTCACCTCTGGGGCTCAGGAACCGAACAATGATGGGAAAAGTAAGAAAACTTTAAACTTAAGAAAAATGCTTTAAAAACTTAGCTCAGGTGCAATTAAAGTTCAAATACTCTCCATGGCTTAGGGGCAGGGGATGCAGGCAGCTGGGCTCTGAGGAGGCCCTGCAAGAGGCCAGCACTGTGACAAGTGGAGGGTCCGTGAGCACATTCAACTTTAATTCCGTATCTGTCATGGGCCAGACAACGCCGGAGCCCGTTCCTCCGCAAGATGCGGTTTTCAGAAGAGTTGGCACTTCAGCTAATCCCTGAAGAACGGGCTGAATTCCACCAGGATGAGGGCTTTCCAAGCAAAAGGGGCCATGTAACCAGAAGCACAAAGGCAGGTAATTTCCAGATCTGTTCAGGAAATGGCAAGTTGGCCAGTGTAGTGGGAGCATATGCTTTCCACCAGACACAGTGGGGGATCACAAAGCAAGCAGGCTGATGTCAAACTCTGGAGAGTCTTCCATCCTACACGGAGAGGCACAGCCTGCAGATGAGCAACGGGGAGCCGCTGAGGGTTCAGGAGCAGGAGTGGACACGAACAGAGGGGTGCTAGGGAAAAGTGGCCCCATGCATGGCAGTGGACGAGGGGGTTCCACTTCAAGAGCTCTCCTAGGAGGCATTCACAGGACAGAGGAGAGTGTCAACTCAGAGACCTGCTCCAATGGGAGACAGGGAAGCGGGAAGCTCTGCTCTAGGGGCGTGCTCAGATTTATCCCAATTAACTTAGCTGAGGAAAGCAGGAAGCGGGAACTCTGTGCCTGGAACTGCAAACTGCCAACTCCTGGAGCCCGTGTTGTGATCTCGTGCTGACAGTCCTTCATCTTTCCTTTTTGTGCGTGGATAAAGAGAGGGTGGGAAGAGGAAAAAGACACAATGGAGCTGCTTAGTGAACAAAAGCTCCAGTTCACTTTCACACTTCGTTTTTCTCGGGGTGTGCTGCGGCTCCGTCAGCACCCTATAATCATATCTGAGGAAAGGACACAGCCCGGAACTTCACTTCAGCCAGAAGTGCATCCTGAGCGGTGGCGGTGCCTGCCTGCCAGTGTCTACACTGCCCAGTGTCCATCTCATGGGGGCAGCGGCGGGCCCAGTGCACACAGAAAACGGAAGAATATGGTCTAAGAGGTCGCAGAGCTCAGCTCCAGACCAGGCCAGTTCCCTCGTGGCCTCAAGCAAGACGTGTGACCTCTCCAGGTCTCCTTCTCAGTCTGACAACAAACACAGCTGCTATCCATCATTCATGTCTAGGAGGTGCTGAGGATCACTGTACGGTTTATTTTGTTTGTTTTTTTGTTTCTTAGCTGTTGCTTTGGTTTTAGTTTTGGTAGCAGTAACTGAATCCAGGGGCACTTAGCCACTGAGCCACATTCCCAGCCCTTTTATTTTTTATTTTGAGACAGGGTCTCACTAAATTCCTGAGGCTGGCTTTGAACTTGCGATCCTCCTGCCTCAGCCTCACTGTAGGTTTTTATGCCTTACAAAAACACACTCTGAGGTTAAGTATTTCTCCCTACTTTGTACATGGGAAATGGGCTTCAGAGGTTAAATAGGTGAGTCAAGGTCATAAGACTAAGCTTGAACCAAGATCTGTTTTAACTTCATAACCCAGGTTTTTAAACTGCACCACACTTAGTTGAACTAAGTCGAAATAAAAGCTGCTCTGCCATCCCTTACCTGCTTGCTACGAGGCTTAGAGGGGAGAATCATGCTCAGGACTACAAGGACACTGTCCTTATCAATACTGCAGTGCCTCAAGGCCGAAATGTGGTGGCCCTCCAGTGGATTAGTCCTCACCTCCACTAGGACCCTCACCCCAGGTCCCTCTCTTCTAGTACCCGACCCTCCCACCCTGGCCCACAGTTGCTCTGTTCACTGCCAGGAACGCTCTAGGTCCCTGGATTCTATCTAACTAGAATGCAAGCCCAAGAGCCCTTGGTTCCAATCCTATCAGGAAGATGTGGACATCCATCTCCATTAGTACCCTCACTGCAGAACCCCAGGGCTCCTGCCTGGAACCCCTCAGTCTCCCAACACAGAGGGGGCTTCCTGAGCAGATGCGGGCAAGGGCTCTGGTGCAGGGCCTAGCACTGAGCAGGTAGATCTGTGCCCTGGTGCCACGCAACCTTCCAGTTCTTCAATCCCATTCTCCCTTCCTCTCAAGGAGCCATCAAATGGCAGAGGTACATAAGACACGCATCCTGAGGCTGCTGACCCAAGCAGGGAGGAGGCTGACCTGTTATTAATGGAGGAAAATTGGACCTGACATTGTCAGTGATCTGAAACTTCCCAGCTGAGAAAAGCTTTGTTTTTTTTAATAAATAATAAATAACATGGGGTGTTTATTTCCCTCACAAGTCATATTTCTTAAGTATCACCAGGTTCACACGTCATGGCTGTCATCTGGGGAGACCGTGGAGCAAGGAAGTTTCTGAGTCCCTTCTTCCTCCTGAGGAGTTCAAAGCCCATCAGACAGACTAGGCTTCATCTCCCCTGTGTCTCTCGGAGGGGAGAAGGGAGGAGGGGGGCCCTGGCAACTCTCCCTCCAGTGTGCCTACAATAAATACTTGCTAACTGCCCAAGGGGGACAATTCCCTCCAGGCACAGATGGGAAAACAGAGGAAAGGAAATTTACTCAGCACCCACCTAATCCAATCTTCCCAGTTCCAACTCCATGCCTTACACCGCCTCTCAATCAAGCTAGCTCTGCTCACAGGGACTAGGATAGGGAGAACTGGACTCATACTCTAAGACCGACAGACACAGACACCCCATCTCATCACCGCGACTAGAAAAGTACACGGAGAATAATGACTTCATAATGTCTCAGCTCTCACAGATGGAAAGGAGCAGCCTCCCCAACCGCTGAAAGCGCAGAGCACGTCACCTATCCCTGCCCAGCACCTCTGGAACAGCCTGTTTCCTGTCTCCCCTACGTCACTGACCAAATCACGCTTGCATTTTAATTCTGCATACAGTTCACCGCCCCCCACCCCCCATAATTTTTATTAATTTCACCCCTTTATGATCCTCGCTTCCTTTCAAAGTGCCCAGCATAACACCTCACCCTTAATACACAAAGCAGGGGTCACAGACTGGCACCTGCAGACCAAGTCCAGCCCAAAGACACATTTTGTTTGGTCTGCTCCATGCTTTAAATTTTTTTAAGTTATTTGCCATCGTTTAAAAATCAGGAATTCAAACTTTAGTTGAGAAAAATGGGAAATTCCTGGGAACCAAAAGAACCATGTAGAAACACTCAACTGTTACAGACCACTAACCCTCAAGAAATTCCGACCATCTTTATCCAGCCAGATATGTCTGCAGAGGGTGGAGGAAGGTTCTAGAAAATAGGCTCCTTGTGATCTCGTTCCACCTCCAGCACCCGGATTCCATGATTTGATTACTGAGGTGGATGAGGGGGATCATGATGTCATTGAGGGGCCACAGTGGAGGCATATTCTGCTACTCAGACCAGATGCTTACAGGGCCTGAGTTGCATTTAAGTAATTTTTTTTAAACAAAAGAATCATGTCTCCCATCTGCACAAGCACTAGATCTTCTTTTGCATAGCCAAATATTTGCAATTATGTTCTACACTGGGCATTCTGCTGCAAAACAACAACAGGACACGGAGCGGGAAAAAGAAGAGGAGAAGGAGGAGAAACAGGAGTTCTGGCAATTCCAGGTTCAGATTTTGGTGTGGCAACAATCAGATGGACCTGAATAGCAGGAGTGTGCTCAGAGGGGACTTACGCTCTTTCATTTCTCATAGACCCCACCACCCTGTCCCATATCCCTCATCTGAGTCTGGAGCCTTACATCAAGCTGATTGACAGTCATTGAATGGGTGAGCTGTGGTCATTTCAGACTAAGAGCTCCCTGGGGGTGGGGACCAGACCATTTCTCGTGCTCTGTGTGGGGTCAGACAGGGAAGCGTCCTTAGGAATTACTGAAGGAGTGAAACAACGCATCTCAGCAGAGGCACACGGGCCAGCAGACCTCAAAGCCAGTGCTACATCAAAAATGCAGAGTTACCAGTCTTTAAAACAGGGCCTCTGCCACCAGGTTGACTCCCAAGGGCAGTCTGTAAGGACAGACACGGAGCATGATGTGATCTAAATCCGGGGCTGCTCTCAGGCACCTGACTTCCGGCTGGTTTAACAAGCCATAATGGGATCTCCATTACTCTAGGAAAGAATGAAAGAATGCCTGGCTTCTTTAATTGCCCTAAGGAACCAGTACAAATGCGGGGCGGGGGGGGGGGGCTGCATAGACACACAGAAGGCCATATTAGTACAATAATCATCAATGTATATTAGAGCAGCTTCCTGCAAAGTTTAGGTAAGACTGAACAAACCAGTAGGAAAACTGATAAATACTCAATGATTCCTACGTAGTCATTTAAAAGTCTAATTTTGACGATTATGTAGTTTATGGGAGAATATTAAATAAAGCAAATAGAATGCAAAATCCTATCTACATTATGATTACAAACAATGTAAAAATTATGTTTGCAAGAAAACACAGACCCACAGCATTTTGGGAAAATGGAAATTTGTTGCGATGACAGTTGTGCAGCCTTTTCCCCCTCGTTTCTTTGATTTGCATTCTTATTATACAGTATTATTTGTACAATTGCACTTTGTTAAAATGCCGGGCCACTGGTGACCCTGAAATAAACCCACACAATCCAAGAGCAGACGGTGATGGAGGTTAGGTGGGAGCCGTCTGCTTCACTCGGCGCCTTGTGGGACTGCGACGGGGTCAGGCACAAGGGAAAAGTGTCGCCAATCAACCTGCAGACATGAGGGGGCTTCACCCCTACCCATCCCCATACACTCCATGCACGGAAGCTCATCAGTTCCTCACAGAGCACAGACATCGATCACATGGTCCCGGGCTCCCCACCCCACATACATATAGGACCCTCTGCAGCTCTGTCATTTACACAGTGGTCCCAGAGTCCCCGGCTTTTGATACGGTCCGAATGAGAGGAAAAGATGCCTCTGACAGCCTGGAATGATAGAGCTGGACCCACAATGATGTCATGATCCCTGAAGCCCCCAAGGCTGTCCTTCACTCATTTTTTTTTTTTTTTAGAGAGAGGGACAGTGAAAGAGAGAGGGGGGGGCAATTTTTATTTAGTTTTTCATGTGGCTTTCATTGCTCTGAGGCTTTGTTGTGTGCATGGTGCTGGGGTTTGAACTCACATACCTGAGCATGCTGGGCAAGCGCTGTACCTGCCGAGCCACCGCTCCAGCCCTCACTCAATCTTTTTAATACACATTTCATCTGGGTCCTTAGAAACTGAAACAGGGTCAGAAGGGTACAAGGACCATTGCAGGACCTTCTGATAGCAGGAGCCTGCAGGATGCCAAATTCCAGCCCACAGGGCATCATCAGCCCAGCCCCTTGGTGGAGCCTGTGTGTCAAGTGGATAACCAGAAGACCCCATAGTGGCCTCCTGGTGGCCGTGAAGTGGCAGCTGCCTTAATGTAAACTATGACTGGGAGCTGGCCTGGGAAGACAGAGAAACTTTCCTACCTCCAGTTTCCAATCTGATCAGACTCCCCAGGGAGAGATTTCCTGCTATGAATTCCCCAGGGGAGGCGAGTTAGAGGCGGAAAACACCTCCTCGGAGAGCTGTCTGCGCCAAGCAGCCAAATCCCACCCCAAATCCAGCAAGCCTCCTGTTTGCAGGGAAATTTACTTAGACTTGATTGTGAGGCTTTTTCCTTTTCAATTCCCTAAGACTGGCTTAGTTTAAAGGGAAAAAAAAGAAAAGAAGAGGAAGGAGGAAAGAAAGGAGAGACATTTCATTCATTGCTGCCCTATTCTGTTCAATATCTGGATGCACAGAGGAGTCCCCAGAAATGGGAGGCACAGTCCCAACAAGCAAGGGTGGGAAGAGGGCAGCCAAGCCAGTCAGGTCATGAAACCACGAGGACATGTGCAGCCCTGGGGGCCACCCAGCTGGTGGCACCTGCCATGAGGGGAGGTGGTAAGGAAGAGCTAGAGGGGGCCCAGAGGAACCAAATGCGAAGGCCAGTGGCAGGCAGGAGGCCCATCCTCCTGTAAGCAATCTCCACCCAGGGTTATTTCCAGGCACTTTTTCCTGTGAGAAAAGAATGGCAGGAATGCAGCCCGGCCATTACCCAAATCCACCCTAGGATGGGCTCCGTGCCCGATTACAGGGGGGAGCCCTCAAGAGCCTGGAATCAGAAAATCCACTTAATAAATTCAAACTGGCAGCCAGAAACTCGTGACATAGGTAATGCAATACGAGGGCCTGCTTTTAAGCCAAACACACACACGCAGGCCAGCACACACGTGCACACGCACAACTCACATGCATGTGCATACTCATAACCGCGCGCGCGCACACACGTGTTCCACAGGCGCGTGACAGAACACTACAAACCACATGGAGAGGTGGCCAGAAACACTCCTGGATTTTTATAGCTCTTCGGGGACCTGATCTCCAGGAAGTGCTAGCAATTGCAATCCAATTGTGTCCCTGGCTAGAGAAGCCGGCTGGAGACTGGGGACTGTGCACAGGGAGGAAGAACTTCATTGGGAAAAAATGTTGACAGAGTTTAATGTCAAGCGGAAGGACAAAGGATTGGATGGAGGAGCCGGACTGAGAAATCAGGCATTCTGAGTGCTCCAGCAATTTGCATGGAGCCGGGCAGGGAGTATTGAGTTAAAAGGCACAGGAGGGGGCTGGATCCCCAAGGCCAGGACAGCCTGGGGTAAGAAGGGGTAGCAAGCAGCCTTTCTCCTGCCGTGCCTAGAACTTGGCACGGCCCTTAAGTGGGAATTGGTTAAAGGAACCCCAGCTCAGAAAGTCTGAGTCCCCCAAAAGCAGACTGTTCTCACTAAAGAAACCAAATAAAATGGTAGAGAAGAAAAACTAACATAGGTTGAGAACCTAGTGTGGACCAGGCATAGGACAGTTGTAATTTTAAGCAGCAGCAGCAACATAGTGCATGAGCCTCATATTATAGACCAGACACCTGAGAATCAAAAGAGATCCCTGCTAGGTCACACCACTGACATCACTGACAGCATGCCTGTCTGCTACCTCCAGAGTTCAAATACAACACTCTCCATTCAGGGTTTGTGAGCAGTTTTTTCCAAAGTGAATCCCCCTCACTCCAGTCCCTCTCAAAACAACAACAACAAACACAAAAAAATGCTGGCTCACTGTGGTCTTGATCAAGTTCTTCATCTCTCTGGGCATTAGCTGCCCCTCGTGTAAGAATTAGGGGATACCTAAGGTGCTTGTTAAGGTCGTTTTCTTGGGTAAGTAAGCCCCTAACCCTTACAGAGAGACTGAGACAGACTCAGAGAGCCTGAAACATTCCCTGAACCCCAGACAAATGCAAGAGCCCCCGTGAGGCTCTCCAACACCTCACCTTTCATGCTATATTCTAATGGTAGATTCTGTCTCCCCAAGTAGACCGTGCCCTCCGTTCCCTTCTGCCTGCACCCCTCTGTCTAGAGCCGTGTCTAGCACACCATTCATTAAACAACTCAATGAATGAATGAACAAAAGCTCCTCAAAGCACTTGTGAAGGTCTCTTCACCAGAAGACTCCCAAAGGTGAGAGAGCTGGGCCTTCCCAACTCCAACTCGGTATTGAAATCATCTGCAAAGCTTTTCAAATGCAGATTTCTGCCCCCATTCCCAGAGTTTAAGACTCAGAAGATCTGGGATGAGGGCCCAGCAATCTGAATTATTAAAAAGCTTCCCAGATGTCTGTAACTCAGGGCCAGGGCTGGAATCACTGATGTCTATTACTTGGCTAACACTCACCCAGTCCTGCACTGGGACTAGATGAAGCTAAGAAAGAAAAACAAAATAAGCAACTCTCTTCAGAAGCCTTTTGAGTAACTTCTCAGGCTCCGACACCACAACCTGTTGGAGAGAGAGAGAGCACTGCTCCTCTTGTCCTGTGGGCAGGCAAACTAAAGTCTGACCTGGAAAGAGGTCCCTCTCTCCATCTCACCCTTGAGCTCCTGAAGAAGGCAACTTCACTGAAACCTTCGAGGACTCTGATGGGTTTCAGAAAAAAAGAAAGAACAAGGCTCGGCACATACTTGGCTACAGATGATGCCAACACCGGGGCTGGCAGATCTCCATCCCCTGCGAGGCTGGGACAGAACACATTTGCCCTTCTGCAGCTCACACACCCAAGACTGACCCCCTCACAGAGTGTCCCTGATGTCAAGCCAGCAGGCCAAAAGAAGCAGAGACCCCTACCTCTCAGGCCTCTGCCCATTGCCACATCCTGGAGGTAGGCAAGGGGCCGCTCATTTATTCATTCATGGAAATCATAATAACACTAAGACGTGCCAAGTGCAGGAGAAGAGTCAGCTGGAGAGGACAGAAGAATTTAACCATTCCTATTCTTTTCAATAAAAAGTGGCTCTCGAAGGCAGACAAATGCCCAGAGGCTGAAGCTGAGCCACCCGCACCCCACAACTTCCCCAAGAGCCAGGGGCAAGACACCACCCTGAGCCCCCTCCCTCAGCAACTGGAGCCAGCTCCTTACAGGCAGGAGCCAGACACCCTCGAGGCCTCTCTTCTCCTTGTCCCCCTCCTCCCACCCAGTGTTGGATGAGATTGATGGAGCCGGGACAGCTGCAGCAGTGGGGAGGGGGCTGGGGTGGACAACAGCTGGACAGAGGGAGGGCCCTTCCCCCGCTTGGGCAGAACCCCAGCCGGAGCTGGAGCATCAGGAGAGAGACGTGGTCTCCTCTACAAGCTTCTCTTTAAGGATGGAATGCGACCACTCAGCTCCACTTTGACCTTGTTCCCCTGTCCCTCCTGGTCCTTCACAGGCAGGCAGGTGTCTCTGGATTCCACAAATAGCAGTGCCACTCAGCAGTATGGCTGGCCCAGCAGCAGCAGCCCACATTCTACACCCATCCACGCCACAGCCCCCACCCACATGGGAACTGAGGCCTCACCACCACCAGTCAACCCCCAGGCCAGGAAGGAGGAAGGCCAGGACCCTGACCCCCAGTCCAAGAAGGAGGGAGGCAATGCAACACCCCAACACTGTAGGTGTTGGCCTGAGGGTCAGTGGGCGTGGCTCTGTCACAAATCAAGCTTGTGACTCACAACAGACTGGGGACCAAATCTTCGTTCTACTAAAAAGCTCTGGTTTCTTGGTCCGCAAAATGGAGCTGCTAATATTTGCTTTACAGGACAGGTCTTAGAAATGGAAGGGCCAGCTTTTGCCCTCCACTAGCCTCATGGTGCCTGTGAAAAAGCTCATGGCGAAGAGGGGCAAAGAGCAGCAGTAGGTTCTGAAGTTCACCCTAGGTAACATCCACCCTGTAGAAGTTGGAATCGTGGGTGCTGCCAATTTCGAGTGGTTTCTCTAAGAGAGAATCACAGGGAACGGCAAAGCTGGGAATCCTGGTGGAGGGATCGTGGCCATCAAAAGGCGCAAGAGCAAGATCGCTGTCACGCCTGAGGTGCCTTTTTCCAAAAGGTATTTGAAATAGCTCACCAAAAAATATTCGGAGAAGAAGAATCTACGTCACCGGTTGTGAGAATCACTAATACCAAAGAGAGTTATGAATTACATTACTTCCAGATTAAGCAGGATAGCAGAGGAAGATGAGGATTAAAACTCTTTCATCTGGAATATTTTGTATGAGTTCTTGAATAAAACTTGGGAATAAAAGAAAAAAAGAAAGAAAGAGATAGAGGGACCATAACCTCGTCCGCAGATACCCACTATGTGCTGGGCCTGTTTCCTCATTTACAAAATGACTGGTCTGGACTAGAGGGTCTCACAGGTTCCCTCCACCTCTATCAGATCCACTCAGCTCTGAGCCAATAGCCCTGGGACGTGTGCCCTTCAGTTCTTCCCTCTGAATGGAATTGCTGCTCAAAATGCCTCCCTGGTCCTGCAGTGCCTCCCAGATAAACAAGGCTCTCGCACATCTGCCCTCTTACACGGCCATGCAGATCCTGAACTCAATCTCTGAGCGTGCCCAGATCAGACTCCCAAGGGCAGCCATTACCTGCCACCCCACAAACCTCCACAGCATGCACACAGCTTAGTAATTTCTCACTAAAAACAAATAAGTCACAACGCACCTCATGCAAAAATGGTCCCTTAATGTGTGGCAACACTGCCAGTAAAAACGTGGGTCTAGAACAGTGCTGTCCAACACACAATCCGTAGTTGGCCATTTACATTTAAATTTTTATTGATCCAAAGTAAATAAAATTGGGCTGGAGCAGTGGCTCAGCGGTTACAGTGCCTGCCTGGCATGCACAAGTACAAGAGTTCAAACCCCAGCACCTACATACACAATGAAATGTCATAGGAAAAAAAGTCACATGAAAAACTAAATAATAATTCATTCTCTCTCTCTCTCTCTCTCTCACTGTCCCTCTTTCTTTAAAAAAAAAAAAAAGTAAATAAAATTAAAAAGTAAACTCTTCAGATGCACCAGCCACACCTCAAATGCTCGGTAGCCATGTATGGCCAGGGATGACCGCACTGGAGGCAGAACAAATCTCAGCAGCACCGAGCCAGCAGATGCCCTCTGGAGGGCTTACGTTGAACTCCAAAGGGGACAGAGAGGAAAGAAGGCGGTAATCACCCTGAAGGAGGAAGACGCCACCAGGATTCAGGTTCCTATAGGCCCACCAACCACACCCCTCCACAGGGGTCTCCCTGGCCCAACACCCCGCAGGATGTAGCAGGCAGCTGTCACACCACACTTCATTTTTGGGATGCATGGGACGCTTGTCATTCTCTCCAGCCCCTGGTAGACTCCTGGTCTTTTCTCGCTCAAGATTTGTACCTCATCCCAAGGCAGGGAGCACTGCTACCTGCCTGCTGCCCAGCAACACCCCCCATGTCCCACCTGGACCTCAGGCTGCAGTAGGACCTGCGGAGGACCAGGCCTCCCCTGCTTCCAGTCCAGGTGGAAATTCCTGGCCACAAATTCAGGCACGAGGGAAGAAAGAAGCAAAGGGGAGAGAAAACCAGGTTTAAAGAAGCACTTACTACATTCAACGTACTTTCACTTACATTGTCCTATTTGATGTCCAAAAAATGCCTCAAGATAAGTACTGAGACATTTTCCAGAAAAGTCTAAGGCTCACAGGAGGTGACTTGTGCAAGTTAGTAAGTGTCACATTCTAAGGCAAACTCAAAAAATATTTGCCTCTGAATCTTACAATCTATTACACCCCTGAGAAGCCACAGGATCCTCTCATAAGAGATAAAGGAACACCAGGCATGGTCACTGGAGACCCCTGGGACAACTTCAAAAAACACAGAAGCAGGAGAATCAAGACCAAGGGCATTTTGCATTTCTGGCCTGAGAGTTCAGATTCCCAGGAAGGCCTTGGCATTGGGGAGGTGAAGAAAGGCCATAGGGACACAGAGGGGAAGAACAAGGAGGGAGGAAAAAGGACAAAAGAAGAGGTAACCCAAAAGAAAGACCAAGGAAGAGCACAGAGACATCTGAACTTATTTAATTCAGTTGGAAGTAGTTATCCGTGCAGTTGTTTGTCTAATGCCTGTCTTGATGGGACCTTAGGCAGCATGAAAGCAATGACCCTGTGTGCCTTGTTCACTGCTGTGTTCCTAGCACAGTAGGTGTTCAACAAATGCCTATAAGGGAAGATGGAAGGTGGAAGACAGCTGGTAGACAGAACGAAAAACAGAACTCCAAGGGACTATGGAAAAAGAAAAGTCTTTTCTGCCTTTTCAGAGATCACCATCTCTACAAGGTCTTCCGACCTCAGCTCCCTAAGGGCCCTCTGGAAGAGACATCTGGCCGAAGCAGTCCTCTTCCAATGAGTTCCAGCACCTTGCCCAGCACCCTGGGGCCCTGTCTGCCCCTTGGGCATCAGTTGCAGCTCCTAACCAACCTAAGTCATAAATGTAGGTTGTGTCAGGGCAAGAGAGACGTGGAAGATCCTCTGGTGCATTCTTCCCACTTTACGGATGATGAGACTGAGCTCAAGAACAGAGTGGACTTGGCTGGGTACACACAGCATCAAAGTGGAGGAAAGCGTCTTACTCCTGCGTCTGCAGGAACTCGATACTAAAAGACCACCACCAAGCCCAAGTGGCCCATGGCTTGCTCTCAGGGCCGGCCGGAGCCTCCAGCCCATCTGTCTCTTCAGCCTGCCAAGAGGCCTGCCCTCCCGTGTGCCCATGTTAATGAAGCCCATGGCAGGTGATCTCAGAACATTGCACCAGGGGGAGGTTCTGTTGGCTGTGGCACTAGGCCTTTAATTTCCTATTTCCCAGCCTGACACCCCTAATGGTCTGGGCCCTTTCTGCTCTGAGCCCCAGGTGGTCATACATCACCTTGGCTGATACCACTCATGCCTTCTCCCAGCCATCTGGACGGAGAAATGAGGAAAGAGCAGGACAGGATGATTCTGGCAGAGAGCACTACTGGGATGCTACGGACACCTGATCCCTGCCCTGCCCGCCCTCGCTGTGCATGTGCTACTGGGATGCAGGGTCATGAACATGTAGCTCTCTCTTTCTCAAGGACTCAATTTCCCCATACACGGCTGAGAGTCCTCTACCCCAACGCCAGCAGGATGTGTTGAGACAGGTGTTCCTTTGGTCCCAGGTTAAAAAAAAAAAAAAAAAGGAGAAAAACCTATAACAATCCCAGTGGAGCACCTTCCAAATAGGACAGGGCCCTCACGAATCAGGTTGATGAGTCAAAACCATTGGCCTTTTATATAAAGGCCATTTCCTGAATAAGAGCACTGCTAAGGAATGGTGCAGAGAAAGGGCACCTGGCTGGCCCCGGGGAAGCCCGGATGGATGGAAGCGCAGCGAGGGCCCCCGTTTCAAGAGCCTGAAGGCGAATGCAAGGGACTGAGGGCCCTGAGCACAGGGCAAGAGTGGCCTTACTGAGGACCTTGCTGCACAAGCAGACAGTCAACACACCTTCCACCAAAGTCTGCCCAGTCACGCTATCAAGGGAGTCGGGGGGACACCCTCAGGCTTGAACTCGATATATGAAAAGAAGAAGGACCTGGCATCATGGAAAAACCAAGGAATTGACACAGGCTGGAGGGGGCCTAAGGAAACATGACAACTAAAGGCAGTGACAGATTGTGGTGCAGAAAGGACATTAGTGAGAAAAGAGGTGAAATCCAAATAGAGTCTGCAGTTTAGTTAATAATAATATACTGATATTATTTTTGGTTTTGACAGTTACACTGTGTTTGCATAAGATGTTAACAAAGCAAGAGAGCACGTATGCGTGTGTGTATGTGTACACGCATGCAGACATGCTACCAGGGTAGACACGTGTACGCAGGTGTATGCTGCTGCGCGGATAATGCTGCTGGAACACGAAATGCATGTACGCATGCATGGGTGAGCCATGCACGTATGCACATGCTTCCAGAGCCACGTGTCCAGGCATGTAAGTTTGTAAGACAGCATGGTGGGTGGGGAGGGGGTGAGGGCAGGAAAGAGGAGGGAGGGAAAATGGCAGCAAGCTGAGCTGAGGATCCAATTTTCACAAAAGGATTACTAGATTACATTCTTTACCACAGGCAGCTGTCCCTGTCAAATAAATAATCACCGACTTACATTTATATATCACCTTTCATCCCACAGCCCTTTCCCCGCATCCAGGACCAGCCTGGGAATAGCTTCAGACCCTCTCAGAAAGGGTAGAAGGGAGAAGCAGGGAAGGGGCAGCCCACGTGAAGGAGACCAGCCTGAACCCCATTCAGGCTCAAAGAAAGGGAGCTAGGGCCCATCCAGAGAAAAAGGGAGAGTCCGTGCCAAGAGGGGAGCCCATGGGATGAAATCGAGGCTGGGGCCAGGACAAGAGCAGGCGAGGGCTCCAGGGTCAGTGTCCACTGAGCAGCGGCAGGGCAGAGAGGCAGTTGGTTCTCAGGCTTGGCTGCGTGAGGCTGGGCAAGGGCTTTAAGCCCTCTGTGCCCTTGTCCCCTCATCTGTACAATGTGCATATCACACAGGGGGCCTCGGAGCGTCCACCATGGGAAAGCACTTAGCATAATACCTGCACTGAATCTTGCAGTTCACCTGCTGACCAGGTGGGAAAGGGGCAGACAGAAAGTGGGCTTTGGGGCATGGTGGACCTAGACACCTACAGGTTCCGAGGAGAGAAACCCTGAGTTCTCCCAAACAGCTGTCACTCGTCCCCTGCTGAGCAGCACAGGCTGGGCCCTTGTGTCCAAACCTTGGGGAGATGCCTACTCAGGGGAGGTGAATTCTGATGCAATGCTATTCCTGCCCGAGGGAAAGGCAAGGGTGGTCACCACAGCAGGATGAGATGCTGGGGCAGAGCTGAGGATGGGGAGCCCCAACCCAGAGAGGAGCCTCTGGACCATGGGGCCTCATGTTGCCCAAGCAACTAAGATGCCTGAACCCTGCTTCGGGGGCTCACAGTCTAGCAGGAGAGGCAACTGCTCGCTGAAACACCAGGTCAAAACGTGACAGCTGGTGCCACCATCATGCCAGCCAAGGGCGGATGGGAGCCAGAGCAAACGCCATAGGTGCTCCTGGGTGACAGGGCTTCCTTAGAGAGGCAGGGCTCCTGTCAGCCCTTGCAGGATGTGTGGGACTCAGTGGGGCAGGAGGAAGGGAAGCGGGCAGTGAGATGAGAAGCATCTTCGCAGCGTGCCGCGGAGGCAGGCAGCGCATCCATCACAGCCGCGTTGAGGAACTGAGGGGAATGGGCTGGAAAAGCCATTTGAAGTCACACTGAGAAGGGCCAAGGCTGCAGACTCTGAGTTAAGACACCCCTGTGTGCTCAGGCACAACTGTCTGCTTCTGTCTAGGGGGCCTGGGAAGCTGGGGGAGACGGAAGGCTTTAGCATCAAGAAGCAAGTTTTACGTGGAAAGGGTAAGAAATTTTTTTAAACTTCCCCATGACACAGAATATTAGAGAGCTGATACAGACTGTGGAAGCTTACGTCACCTTGGGTAATACAAAACTCAAACCTCCCTATTATGGTTTGAAGGTGAGGTATCCCCCAAAAACTCATGTAAGAAATGCATAAGGGCTGAGAGGTGAAGTGATTGGGTTACAAGAACCTTAATCCAGTTAGTAAATGAGTCCCCTGACAGGGATTAATGGAGTGGTAACTGTAGGCTGGTAGGGTGTGGCTGGAGGCGGAGGGTCACTGGGGACATGCCTTCAGGGTACACAGTTTGCATCTAGTGAGTGGAGTCTCCCTCCTTTTGTGATGTGAAGCCTCCAGCCTCTTCCCTCTGCCACACTCTTCCCCCAAGATGTGAAAATCACCTCAAGACCCAAGGAACGGAGCCCACCTTCTATGAACTAAGACCTCTGAAACTGTGGGTGCCTCAGTACACCTTTCCTCCTTAAAACTGTTCTTGTCCAGTGTGTTTGTCACAGCAATGAAAAAGCTGACTAAAACACTCCCCTTTGGCCAGGACCCCAAAAGCCCTTGGGCCTTCATCAAGTGAATTTCATGGCTCCCTTCTGTCGTCCCCCCTCCCCCCATTTTTTTCCTTATTTTTGTACCAGGGATTGATCCCAGAGACACTTAACCACTGAGTCACATCCCCAGTCCTTTTTATTTTTGAGACAGGGTCTCACTAAGTTGCAGAGGCTGGCTTTGAACTTGCAATCCTCCTGCCTCAGACTCCTAAGCTGCTGGGATTACAGACGTGCACCACCACAGCCAGCTCCCTCTGACATCTTGCACAGGACCCCAGATTTTCCCTTGGGCCTCCACTACGAACCCCACCTCTAGCCACAGTCCTTCCCCACTGCTTCCTTTTGGCATTCCCCACTACACCCTGAAAACTCCACTGGTCCTTCTTCCATATGCATCCAAATAGCCCTCAAATCTTCTCAACAAAATATCTAATTTCCCTTTAACCTCCAAACTTCCACTGGTCCACACATGGAACCCATCTTTACTCTGTCCTTTCCCAGGTAGCCAGTATGTCCTTTTGCTTTTACCCATGGGACCTCGGAGCTTCCTGCCTTTGCCTCCCATAAACCTTGCCCTTGGGTCTCCAACACCTAACTCTAAAACATCCCTATGTCCTCCCACTACAAGCTCCACACTACTGGCTAACTTCCTACACCAAACTACAAATCTTCCCCACTCACATTCCCTGAAGAAATCCTGAACTTCCCTTGGGCCTCCATCATCAAACCCTCAACTTCCCATCATCCCACACCAATCTAAAATCCCTCCAGCTTCTCAGCAGAAATCCTCAGTTTCCTTTCTGAAGCCAGAGCTCCCCAGCCCATCGGGCTTTTTATTTCCCATCCATCCTGGACCAATGCAGTATAGGACTATGACATGTTTCACAGCACCGTGCGTGACTCTTCTCGAGACTTTAACAACACCCACATTGACCCTGTTTGATAAGTCCTTCGGTTTCAGCCAAAAAAAAAAAAAAAAAAAAAAAAAACAAAATCCCAGAATTTCATTGATTCCAGCAACCAAATTCCAAGACTCCCCAGGAGCTGCCCTACATAGCACCCAACAATCTACAATGCCATGGCCGAGTCAACCGCCAGGCGCATTTCCAAATGCTTACTTTCCATTTCTGGAAACTCATTGCAGATCAGCCCTGATCCACGGATCACACTAGGAGTAGCTCTAGCCTGGGCCATTCTGATGGCTGCTCCGAGATGCCCTTCCACGTATGGCCCAAACAGGCTTTCCCAGGCACGCGAGTGACCAAGAGCTACAGTGGCAAAGCAAGCTCTCCAGCAAGTGACCGGCCCGGAGGACCCATCCATCTATGGTTGCCACTGGGATGTGCACGTACTGAGGCTGAATTAGTGTTCAAAGGACATACTGAGGTCAAAGGACATGCCGAGGAAAGGCAAGAGGCAGGGCAAGCTGGACAGAACCCCGCCATCTCTAAGCTGTCCCACGCCAAGAGCCAGGTCCCAGAAGAAAAGACTCTCCCGCTGCACAGCAAGGGGACACAGGCACAGTAAGGCTGGCTTCTGAGGAGGTGAGGGAAGGAGGGGAGAAGGGAGGTGTGAACAGAAAAGGGGGAAATCTAATTAAAGCTGGTTCCTGCTCAGCCACCTGCTAAAAACCACAGCTCACCCAAGACTTGGACGGAAGGATCACTAACAATACTGCCAAAGATTTCTCCCCTAGGCCTCAGACAGATGACGGGAAGAAGCAGGGCCTTCCCTAGATTCCCTCCCGCCCCCAAAGAAAAAGGACCATGACGCTGAAACCTGAGAGGATGCCAAGGGGCAGCAGGAGGCAATTTACAGCCAGGAAAACTGAGCCCTCCGGCCAGATGTGGGCCCTGGGCAGGGGGCTGGTGGAAAGCTCAGTGTGCGGGTATGGATGGAGGTGCTCCCTTCTCAGGCCATCTGTACGCAGAGTCCTGGGCTCCGAGATGGGGATCAGGGTGCCCAGAAGAGGGCACAGAGAGGGGAGCAGCTGAGGCCCAGGCACCCTATGTAGGACCTATCCTGCCTCCAGACCAGCAAAGGGCATGGTGAGAGGGATGGAGAAAGAGAAGCAAAGGGAGAAGGATGAAGGACAAAGAAGAAATAGGGAGGGCAGAGCCCAAGAAGAGGGCTGCTTGGCAATAACAGACAGGAGGGGACAGCGCAGGGTGCTGGGGCCTCTTCCCATCTGACAGATTCGCCCCAGCTGAGCTCCTTCCTCTAACATTTGTGCCTGTAGTGGGCGGTGAGCATGAAGCAGCAGGACACAAAGGGCATTCTCCTTCTTGGCACAGCCGTCCCTTCACAGCCCTCCAGGTAGGCTCTCCCCGCACCTTGGCTTCCTCACCCCTAACAGGTAGGTCAGCTTCCCAGCCCCAGCAGAGGGGCCAGACCCAGCGCAGGGCAAAGATGGGCAATCACACTACCAGGCCAGAGGCCAGAATCCTCTAAATCAGAGTAAGAGCCACTGGGCCCTGCCACCTACCATCCACTGATCGCAGACGCAGCACTAGGTTCCTAAGAGGAAAAGTGAGGCCCAGAGGGGGAAGGTTCAGCCTTGGGGTCACAAGCCAGTGAGTGGGACAGCTAGAACTGAGATACCTGGCTGTGCTCTCCTGCCCCAGCACACCTTCCTCAGAGGCCCAAGGCCAGCGTCCCCCAGCCAAGGAAACAAAGCTGCCCCCTCTCTTGAGAATCAAGGGAACTGAGAAAGATGAGGGAAGGAAGTCAAGCCCCCTAAAGAGTCAAATGCAGAAATCCGTGTGACAAGAGGTGGAATTATTTCTCTTGGAAAAAAAAATTAATAAAAAGCCCTCCCTTACCAGACCCCAAGGGTATTTGGCTGTAAGTTGATGTAATAGAGAAGAGAGGCCAAGGGGAAAGGAGCCCCCACCCCCACCCCCGGCAAGCCCACTGCCAGGAGCACAACAGGGAGGCTGCAGCTGGAGCTGGGGGTGGGGTGGGGAAGACAGGCCAAGCAGGATGTTGGAGCCTGGGATGGAGTCCGAGGCCTGCTGTCTGGCTGGAAAGCAGGAGCCTTTGAAACGGTAACCAGGGGCCCAAACGCAGGTCTGTCATGGATGCAGGGTGCCCAGAGCAGCATCAATGGGGGCTGTGTCTACTGCAAAACTTGCTGGATGTGAAGCCAGGGGGGAGGCAGAAAGCAGGGGGCAGGGTACTGGGATAGTCAGGAGGTCAGGACAATGACTTGAGTCCAGAGGCAGACAGCTGAGGTCTTCTAACGAGGAGTGACCAGGGAGACCAGGGAAGCGTGGCCCAGGGAAAGATAGGCAGGGCCAGGGTCCAGCTTCCCATGGACTCCTGCATGGAGATCTGATGGAGCTGACACGGCCACACAGGGTCCTGCGTCTGCATCCCAGAGAGGGCAGAGGTGGGACAGAGAAGCAAGACCTCAAGAAGGCCCATCTCGGAGGAGAAAAGATAAAGGGGAACCCAGGAGCAATGCCCACTGCTGCCCTCCAGGGATAAGGTAAATAGGATGCTAGCTCTGACCACAGCAGCATTCCTGGAGGAAGAAGGAGAGTCCAAGTGGAAAGGGAGTCCCCAGCCGAGGTCTGCGTGACTCAGATAAGCCCAGAGCAGCAAACTAGCTCAAGAGGCCAACAGGAACTCCGTGCCCACAAGGACAGCACACGAGTCCCCCACACCACCCCTCCCATGCACGATGTCTTCATGGTACAACTGGCCGATGTAAGGAGATTTGATGGACCTGGCAGCTCCACAGAGCAGTGTGGGCGGCTTTTCCAGCCCTACCCCAGGGCTGAGTCCCAGCTGACCTGCCTCCACCCCAGCCTCCAGTTTGGAGTACACAAAGGTAAGGTGCTCAGAAACGGGAGCTATTCCAGTGACCGTGTTGATCATCCCGCCTTGAAATGTTGGACGTGTCCTGAGCCTCAGTTCCTCACCCCAGTACCTGACACAAAGCTGCTGGGAAGACCCAGTGAGACCCCAAAGATGAGGAAGAACCGGGAATGACACACAAAGGGCTTGTGACTCACACTGGCCTCTGGTGCCCACCTGCCTGGGCTCAATGCCTGCACAGTCAGGACCAGTCATGCACAACAGGAGGTGGCACTGGACCTAAAGTTTTATGCGGCCTCACAGTCAGGAGCTAGTGCCACACAGTGCTTGTAAATGTTTGGTTTTATTACATATCGCCGATGATGGGGTGCATGTCCGTGGTCATATGCTACTGTCCCTCCATCACCAGGCCCATCAAGCTGAAGACTCCTGGGGCAGTAACCAGACTGTCCTCAGTCTGGACCTTTGGAGCATGGGAAATCCTCCTACAGCCATGTGATAAACACTTGCCTCATAGTGGGAGCTCTGTTAGAAGAGTCTGGGCCACATGAAAGGGTTCTGAAAAGCCACCTTCCAACCCGAGGACGTTTGGCTCTGAGGCAGCCATTTATTCAACGAGTATTGAGGGAGACTCATACTGGCCGAGGGGGCTGCCATGGCTTCATCCCAGCCTTTCCTCGTACCCGTGCTGGGCCCAGTGAGATGTGGAATTTGAGCCTCTGGGCCGGCCAAGGAAGGCTGATCTACCCAGGTTAAGAGCTTGACTTGAATAAATTCAATATGCAAGGGACACTACTAGGTTTCCTGCTGCCATCTAGTGGCAGATGCAAATGAGAGCAGGCGACCAGCTGGAGACCACCAGCAGGCCTCTGGAGCAGGGGCTGTCCAACCAGCTGGGTGAAGCAGAACCTAGAAGGGAGTATGAGG
>PVKS010018980.1:0-39198 GCA_004027875.1 Aplodontia rufa
TTAACCAATAAAGATAAAATTTCTACGAAATCATGTAATCCTAAAAGGATATTATTTCTATAACACAAAGAATGGCCTCTGCTGCTCAATCATGACTGATATTTTGGTTGACAATTTAAAATTTAAAAACAAGAAAGCATCTGGATGCAGTGGCACACATCCATAATCCCAGAGACTCAAGAGGCTAAGGCAGGAGGATTGCAAGTTCAAAGCCAGCCTCAGCAATTTAGTAAGACACTAAGCAACTTAGTGAGACTGTGTCTCAAAATAAAAAAAAATTAAAAAAGGGCTGAGGATGTAGCTCAGTGATTAGTGCCCCCTAGGTTCAATTCCTGGTACAAAAAAAAAAAAAAAAAAGCAAACAAGTCACAGCAAAAATATTTAATTTCTCAGCTGCTTATAAGTAAACACTTTATTTTGTTGGGATTCCCTCCTTTGGGAATGAATTCTAGACAGGTTGCTCAAATAGTACCAAAAGGTAAGAAAATGGAACAAGGTAAAATAATTCAGGGGCTGGAACAGCGGCTCAGCATGCATGAGGACCTGGGATCGAGCCCCAGCACCATATACACAAACAGCTAGGTGTCAGAGAAACAAAGGCCAGATGAAAGAATAAACGAGGTTGATTCTCTCTTTCTCTCTCTTAAAAAAAATTAAAAAATGCACACCATGAATGAATCTCAAATTCAGTATGCTAAGTGAAAGAAGCAAGATGTGATTCCATTTATATGACATTCTTTCAAAAGCAAAACCATTTCACAGAAGATAAATCAGTGGTTTCCAGGGGCTGGAGATAGGAGTAGGGGGTAACTATACATTTGGGGAATAGATGAAAACTATTCTTTATATTGATTTTTAAAATAGTCACATGACTGTATAAGCTCATCAAAACATGTAGAAGTATAAAATAAGTAAATCTGTACATAAAGTATAACTTAAAAGTTTTTAAAAGTTACTTAAAATGGGAGATTAGCTGATCAAAATTCTGTCCTTAGGGAAGAATATTTACACTTAGATGTTAGTATAAGTATTTTTAAACCAAATTTACCTGGTGTATTGCGTATGTATTAGCTGATTCCTCTTCTTTGGTTACCAGATGAACCTATTTTTTAAAACACGATAGGAATCAGTGATTCTCAAATGTTTTATTTACCTCAAATTTCTCTAATTCTGCTGTGTATAATTTGCTGCCTACATGGAATATACATATAAACAAAATATTTTCATAATTTGTCTCTGGGGACAAAGACTACATAAAAACTGGAATAATTCTTCTTGCTTTAACCACTAATAACTAAAGTTGTAAAACAATAACTAACCATCTTTTCCTTGCAATATTGCATGCCTCATAACCATTTATTAGGAATCTCTTAATATTTTATAATTTGTACCTCCTAAGTCATGCCTTTTCTCAGTGCTAATAAAATATAAGTGATAAGACTTGAAATATATAAAGACTTCTTTTGGTTAATAAAAGGAAATTCTGCAAGATATGAAGGAGAAAATGTTCTCTTTTCCTGCATCCCCAAAAAGAAGAATAGATACAATTCTGATTATAATACTAAGATTGCAAATGTTATTTTGAACAACAAAGTCTTATAAAGCATGCATTTCAGGGATTCTTGCTGTGTCTTATGAAAGTAATCCCAAACTTCTAAAAATCTGAATTAGAAATGGCTGACTTACTAAATAATGTGCTGTCAAAGTAATATTTATTTATTTATAAAAAGAGAGGGAGAGGGAGAGAATCAGTTTTATTTAGTTTTTCATTTGGTCGTTATTTCTCCATATAGCTGTGTATGTGGTGCTGGGGTTTGAATCTGGTTCCTCACACATGCCAGGAAAGCACTCCAACCTCTGAGCCACCGCTCCAGCCTCACAGGTAATATTTAAATGGGTCTGCTTTCTCAAATTGCTTTTTAAAAACTTATGATTTTAATTATTTATTAGAAGATTACTGACATATCTTTGCCCCTGCAAAACCACTAGATTTTCTCTTTCCACAGTTTGAAAGTCTGTATTTCAAATGACCATTCTTAGTAATATGTGCTGTCTCCCAGGGGATATTTTCTTACCTAATGGTAAACTATGTATTTAATGAAAGAGTGAGGCACACATCTATTAACTGACTTGTACACTCTTACTCCCATTTTTCTAGTAGTATCACCCTCAATTTCCAGGGGACCTCCTTCCAGTTCTCAGATATGCAGTAGGTAACATGGTCCCAGGAACACAGACTTAGCTAGTCATGTACTCTAGTCTACACTAATTAGTTTGAGCTGGACCAGGTCAGGCCATTCCTAGCCACTAAGGTTTAATTCCATGGCTTTTGTTGATAATTGTGAGAAACAAAAGTCTCTTTCCTGCAGAAAAATGAGAACAGTTATGAGAAGTAAGCCCAGAGTTTCTAATAACCATCTTGTCACCAATGGTGTAAGCCAGACTAGAAATGGATTTAACATAGAGAAAAGCAGAGGTAAAAGATGGGGTGGAAGAAAGAGACAAGGTTATTAAGGACACTGTTTAAAATCCTAGATACAGGGCTGGAGCAGTGGCTTGGCAGTTATGGCGCTTGACCTGCATGCACGAGTACACAGGTTCAAACACCAGCATCCACATACACAACTAAGTATCAGAGCAACGAAAGCCATGTGAGAAACTCAATTTAAAAATATTGATTCTCTCTCTCTCTTTAAAAAAAAAAAATCCTACTGCACCTGAATCATGGACATTCAGTTATAAGGGTGAATAAATTCCTGGTGATCTTACTTAGTCTTACTTGAGACTGAAACACATCTAGAATTCTGTTATTAACTTAGATAATGCTTCCTTTATATAGAATTCACATTTGTTTTCTCCATCATTTTTTAAAAACTGGGCTGTGATCTAGCTCCAGATGCTGACCCCTTTTCTATCTTCATGTAGCAAAGACCAATTTGGGATGGGGGTCAAGCAGTTGTTACTTGTGTGACTCTGTTTTCTAACCTGGATTTCAATTCTTAGGTCTACAAAGTGGGAGTCAAAAGAACAGAGTCGTCTCTAAAATCTTTTTCTCCTTTACAATTGAATACTTTACGATGAAATAAAGGAAAGTACTACTCAAACCCTTGCACTGATTTTTAAAACTTGTTTGGGAGACAGACTTAAATGCCATGCTTTTATAATTAAGTGACTATATAATCTATTTTTTTCATTTGATTTATGGAATCTAGTTTCATAATTTAGTTAAAATCCATGGAGGAAAAAAACACTAGGTGAACAGGGAGGAAAAGAAAGGATCAACTTATGATGTGAATAGTTATAATTTCATTAATACAAATGTTAAAACATTGTTAAAAGGAAAAAAGCTATAAAATCACATTTATATAAAATCACATTTATAGAAAAACATCACATACCCTATATATCACTATTATAAGACTCTTCTTCCACTTTTTATATTTTAAGTTTTGTGCTTCTAAATCTTGCTTTTTCTTTTCTCAACATTAACTGAGAGAATAAAACTCCATTCTCTATGGAAATTTACACACAGAAAAATAAAAAAAGACACATGTTACGCAGTAGAGGTTGATTTTTCTGAAGGCAGGAAGGGAATCAAATTAGGTTAGCTGCAGAAAAGACAGTCCCATCTGTGATGATTTGACTTTCATTTTTAATGCTTTATGCATTGCTCATGTTTTAAAAATGTGTTCTTTAAAGGACACTTGTACCTTTGTACCATTCACTGCATACCACTTACTATTTTTATTTTTCCATTTACTAACATGTTAACATGTTAATTCTCAATTGATGGCAGAATAGAGATAAGTGAGCATAAGTAAAAATAAATTAAAAAGCATGCTTTTTTTTTTTCTTCCAGGACTAAGGACTGAACTTGGGGCCTTGCGTGTGCTAGGCAAGCGCTCTACCACTGAGTTAAATCCCCAACCCCAAAAGCATGCTTTTTAAGTGTTTCCAAAATCAGGGCCTCTGAAAATTAATGTCCTTGATATGGCAACTACATCTCCTTGATGAAATCATACTTACTTTACTACTTGGGAAATGCTCATCAACATTTTCATCCAAACAGACCAAATCACCCTCCACTACTTTTGATCCATAGGTTCCCAGTCGGTAAGACACTGCCTCATTCCAAATTTTGCTGCTATATGCATGAACATAGAATATGCGCATGGAATGGGGAAAAGAGAACCAGGCCTGGATACAACCCTCTTCTGTCATGCCAAAGCGATGTAATGACTCCAACAGTGCTCTCTCTCGAACTTTGAACTCAGGCATTAATGAAAGCGTGCCTTTAGCATCCTCTGAAATGAAGAGCAAATCAGATAGTCAAGCCACTTTTACTTAAAAGCCACTACAGAGGGTTTTCTTATGCAGTCTAAATGAGAGGCAATCAACATGCATATGAAGATGAATTTTAGCACTATCAGTTAAAACGTAGCTATGTTTAAAGAGCTTTTTTTTTTAAATTAAAGTCATTCATTGTATGGCCCTCCTTTTACTTTCCACGCAAAAAAAAAAAACAAAAAACAGAAAAGTGCAATATCAACATCAGTAATGGTGAGTTACTTCTTTTAGAATTGAGCTAAACTAACTTGCAGTTTATTCAAAGAACTGCCAAAGAAACAACAAAAGTACCCATGGATGAAATAAACTTCAAAGCAAGTTGGAACTAGAGATTTTTAGTTATTATGAACATACACACAGAATTTTTACAGTAAGAAAGGGTTATGATCTGTATCCTTGAAGTATATTTACTATTAGGCCTTACTAATAGGATACTCTTTAAAATAAATTATCGGACTCTATTGCAAAGATGATCATTCAGTTAGGGCCTTATAATTAGCATTCTAAAAATGCACTAGGTGTTTCTTACACACACTAAAGTTTAAAAATCATTGATATAAGGATATTGTCTTCACAGATTCTACAACAGATATAAACAAGTCACCTTGAAATGTCTTTATTATTACTTGGATTATTCATAAAGTCAGAAATGCCCATACTGTTTATATATTATGGTGTGATACAAAAATATTACTCTCCTGCAAAGAAGTATCTATATTAATATATATGTATATATATTATATATACATATATATACATATATATATTATATATGTATATATATTATAAATGTTATATATATAATATATATTATATATACATATATATAAAATGTATATACATTTTATATATACATATATATATAAAATGAAGAATAATAGAGATATTTGGAAACTGATGTCCTTTATTTCAATATAGGTGAAACTTAGTATGCTCAGGATATAGATCAGGTATTTGAATCAACCTGAAATGGTATGGTTGCTTTTGTTGTTATTTAAGTACAAGTAATATTTATCCAGTATGTTGTATGTACCAGCCACTATTTTAAGAATGTCATTTAAATCTCTTAACAACTTTTAAGTATCGCTCTTAGCTTCAATTTACAGACAAAAAAACTAAAACAATGAAATTAAATCACCTGCACAAGATCATAT
The DNA here is from genome assembly GCA_004027875.1 of Aplodontia rufa. Taxonomy (NCBI): domain Eukaryota; kingdom Metazoa; phylum Chordata; class Mammalia; order Rodentia; family Aplodontiidae; genus Aplodontia; species Aplodontia rufa. Next base: position 5,502 of record PVKS010018980.1, read on the forward strand.
AAGTGGAAAATACTTGAGTGGCAAGTAAAACCCACGCCACTGGACTGTAGCCACACTTGTAGCACTTTTTTTCAGTAAAGCTCACTAAGCGTTCTATAGACACACCATCTCATTGATCTAAAATTTTGAAGACTGAGAATCAGGAATATATGGCAACTAAATCAAAAACAATGCATAAAAGTACTGAATGTCACAAATGAACTTTTATTTAAATTATGTTTGAGTCTCCACTGGTTCTAATGAATTATACTGCTATCAGTATTAGTTTAGAATATGGACCTCCTCTCTGCAGAGGAATTCAACCAAGAAAACTAAGAAAATATTTCTGCCTCTTCCTCCCATAAGGAATAGTTAGAATAGATAAAAAAAAAAAAAAAGTCTGAGAGAACTGGAAAAAATGAAGTACATTGGTCATGCAATGAAACGATTTAAAACTGAATATATTATAATCTATTTCTTATCATGTGTATCTTGCAATGAATGGCCTCCTACATATATAACATTTATATTATGTATCAGCATGGCTATGTATGGGATAAAGAAACTAATATACCAGTTTGAAGAAAATATTTCTTTGCTCTATTTACAGGATCATCTAAGTCTTCTGGTGTAAGAAATAATTTTATGGCCTTCACCTTGAAAATATAAAGCAAATAAATACATATTAAATGAAAATCTCAAATCACTTTTTAAAAAAAGATTCAAATTCTTGAACACTCTAAAGGATAGGCACATAATAAATGATATTTGACACTGTGATTTTCTCTGTAGGCTTTCAAAACTTAAAAATCAATGTTAAATGTAAAACTAAATTTCCCAAACTAATTTTACATGTAGGTTCAAAACATAGATTGGAAAAAGTGCCCTCTTACCCGAACACTTACATAATTCTACTTATACTTTTCCTCAACTCAGACAAGACATAAGTGTAAAGTAATGACATTTTAAGTATTCAGTCTTGACCAACACACACAAGAAAACAGGGAAGGAAGCAAACATAGGGAAATGGCAAGCCATTAATTTCATTTGTTTTCAATTTCCTGAATTTCTTGGTTCTAACAATAATTGCCAAAATCTTAATGAAAAGATTCTCAATTTTAATATTTCATTTTAAATCCTAAGCAGATTAAAATATATTCTTTTTTAAAAAAAGATATCTACTCAGTTCCTATATTTTATCACTATCTCCCTCACTGATATTTATTTCTAATGTGTAGGAAGTGATCTTGAAATAGGTCATTCAACCCAATCTCCCTCTCAGTCTTCCTCTATGGTGTTTAATCATTCAAACAAATATTCATTTTCAAAATAATAAACCCAAACAAATATTAAACATCTACCATATGCCAGGAGCATGGTATTGGGACAGAGCATTGAGCAGAAGAGACATAGTCTCTGTCCTACTAAAGCTTACTATCTACTTGAAAAGATTAAATAAGCAATGAAAATAAAATACAATGAAACTCAAGATGGGAAGACCAGAATGAGTTAGGATCACAAGACAAGTGAATTCATGTTTTCTCAGGAGCTTTTGGGAGGACACCTCATATCCAAATCATAACAATCTGATACCTGATTTCTGGAACTCCTAAGTGTTTCCTTTAAATCTTCTATTCAGTTCACTAAGAATTAAGGGAGCATTGGTCAATTCTGTCAAGTCTCAAATAAGTATTAAACACAGGAACATCCCACATGGCTTGCTTCCTTATAATGTGACACCAAGAATATATAAAATGCACAATAAATGTTAAATGATATACAAGATGTGTGTGTGTGTGTGTGTGTGTGTTTATATGCTAGGGTTGAGTAAGCAAGGGTTCAGTTTATATAATAAGGATGGATAACCAAAGAGATAAGATTATATTTTCAAAATCCATACCATTTCATTCTTTAGCAAAGCCAATCCAATTTGGTCTGTGTGAACTTTCCTTCCCTTCCCAAATCTCTGTGGTCCATAGTAATTCACAAAACCTTTATTCTATGAATAAAAATAATCAATAAATACAACGTAAATATAATCTTTGTGTCAAAAATTTACCATAATGAAACATTTGTCTTGATATTTATATTTTTTAATCCTGTAATCAGTAATATGTAATTGGGAAGCAAATGATTAGAAAGGACAACACATAATTAAAAGTTAGCACATAAGACCAATGAAGAAAGATTTAAAACTGTCAATTTCCCACTCATACTACTGAGGATTTCCTGGGGCATGGAACATTCAGTGCTAAAGCCTGGAAAGATCTGGGCAAATTGGAATGAGTTGGTCACCTAATACTGGGTGACCTAATCTCATCTCTGCCATGAGGTTGTTTCTTATTTTGAGACTCTTTTGCTATGGGAAATGTTAGGAATAAGAAACAGAATTCTTTTCAAACCCTACAAGTTTTAGCTCCTTTATACATTCATTTATTATTTGGTTTGTCCAGTTTCTTTTCCTTTTTAAAGAGAGAGGGACAGTGAGAGAGAGAAAGAGAATCAATTTTATTTAATTCTTCATGTGGTCTTTGTTGCTCTGTCACATCACTGTGTACATGGTACTTGGGTTTGAACCTGCATCCTCGTGCATGCCAGGCAAGCGCCGTAAACTCTAAGCTCCAGCCATGTCGAGATTCTTAATGGCTGGGACAAGAATACGTGACATGTTGACATGTCACTCTATCTATACTCCATTGGTTAAGCCAGCAGAGTACTTAGATTCCAGGGTAGGGGGCACAGAATTCACCTCCTGATGGAAGTGAATTTTTTTTTTTTTTTTTGGTACCAGGGATTGAATCCAGGGAGCTTAACCATGAGCCACATCTTCAGTCCTTTTTATTCTTTATTTTGAGACAAAGTTTCACTAAGTTGCTTAAGGCCTCCTTAGGTTGCTGAAGTTGGCTTTAAACTTGCAATCCTCCTACCTTAACCTCCCCGTTGCTAGGATTGCAGGCAAGGGCCACAGTGCCTGGTAATGGAGGTGAACCTTGAGGTCATGTTTTAAAACTGCCATAGTACTCAGAAGAAATAGAAAATTGTAATTTACTACTTGTAACTTCAAAGATATTTGTCAGTGGATAAGTGTCTTTACAAAGGAAGCACCAGGAGGGGAGTTTACGTTTATTCAGCTAATAATTATTGTTGAGCACCAGCTCAAAGACTAGTCAATAAAAGATGCTATGAGAATGTATTATCGGTATGGTACAAAAGGAACTGATCTTTATGTCATGCACAAAATCAATTGCAGATAAAGTATTCTATGCATTCAATCTCATAGTTGAACATTTTAATTATTTCAAATTTGAATAAAATATATCAGTTAATAACAGAATGAACAGGATAATTTTAACAAATGCTCTAAATTACATTATTATATTATTAAATTATTATTTATTATAAATAATAAAAGGTTTATAACAATCAGAGTTTTTACTCTCTAAAAAAACTTTAATGAGACTGTATTTTCAAGGCTACTCGACTCCCTTCCTTGATCATGAGAATTATAATAGGCAGTTGTACATTTATAAATACCAATGAATGACTAGCAATAAATTCTTTGAGAGTTCAGAGAAATACGCTCCATTTTCCACTATATATATATATAATTTTAGTAACAGTTCTTTTCAGGAAAAAAAATAATTTTTAGATAAGTCAGTCATGAAAATAAGATTAAAAAGTATACAGTATATAGCCAGAGAACTCCTATACCTAGGTGAAAGTGCCGAATTTAAAAAATCTCTAGTTGGAATATATTTTCCTGACTGTAAGGCAACTAAAAACCACACTTTGTTTGTTTCCTATTAGAGAAGCATAAAATTATGCAAAAAGGTCTTTGTGGTCAGAAACTAGAATCAGAGTAAAATCACTAAGGAAGCTATTTAGAAATACCACTGCCAAAGCCACACCCCAAATGTTTTCACTTAATTGATTTGGAGGTAGAAATTGATTGCTGAAAATTTTTAAAAGCTCTCCAATTTAAAAATTACTGATCTTGATCAGAGGCTGGCAAAACACTTAAGCCCATGGGCCACATTTGGCTCAACACTCATTTTTCAAAATAAACTTCCTTTGGAACATAGCCATGTTCATTCAGTTATGTATTATCTATGGCCAGGTCCACACAATGCCAGTTTATTAGTTGTAACAAGAACCACATGCTTACAAAGCCAAAAATACTTATTATTGACCTGTATAGAAAAATTTGCTGACCCCTTGTCTAGATGATTAGAGGATTGTCTAGAAGACTGTGGTTGGACATGCATACTTAAATGCCTGGCAGATGTCACTTTAAGACTTTAGTAATATTTTACTGCAAGACTTAACAAAATGTGTATGATATATAATGGTTATACACTGAAGAAAATTTAAATTATATTAAAAAGAAAAAAATTATGTACAATTTTTAAAAGTAATTTAACAATTTAATGAAGATTTCTAAAAAAAAAAAAAAAGTACCGAAAAAAATTTCAAGAAACTAAATTCCCTTGACTAAAATAATACTCGATAAGGAAGATGTTAAAAAAATTTCTGCTTATGCAGAGAGATTGTTCTCCCTTCCTTAGGGGATCCCCATACATTATATTTTTAAATATATATTAAATGCATTAAGGAAAAACAGAAAATAAGCCAAACAACTATCATTTAAAAATAATTACACATGCACAAAAAAAGGTACAAAAGATGCCAAGTAAAATAAGCCAAATTCAGAAACTCAAAGGTCAAATGTTTTCTTTCCTATGTGGAAGCAAGAGTAAAATAAAGGGAGAGGAAAGTATAAGATACCATAAAAAAAATCAAGTATAAGTTAATGGGTGATAAAAAGGAAGTCATGAAGCACATGAAGGAGAATGGGCGAGCAGAGGGAGGCAAAAGCGGGGAGAACATGAACTAAAATCGATTTCCATGCATGTATGAGTTTGTTGGGATGAACCCAACTAATATGTATAAATATAAAACTCTAATCAAAAAAAGGAAGAAAACGGTAGAAATAGGCATCAACACTTTCTATTAAATATGTCCAAAACTGAATTTTAAAAAAAGGTACAAAAGAAAAACAAGTTTCCCTTCTTGTATTAATGTAGAGAGGGACAATGAAGATTTTCCTGTGATATTCTATTTTAAAATTAAGTTTTCTTACCTTAACATTTTCTATTGCCTCCAAAATTCTCTCTCTCAGATTTGCATAATCATTTATTTGATTTTGTAAATTTCTGATAATAATATCAAAGTGATTTCCTTTCAGCTGACCAAGTCTAAGGGAGTCGCCTACAGATCGAATATTAAACACATTCATTCTTTTCTTTTCAATTTCTTTTTCAATATTTTTCAACCTGCAAATGATAAATCATGCAGACTTGGTTAAATCTTATCTTCGAAAATTACTTCAATGTAAGATTTTAAATGATGGTTGCCAAGCAACCACTTACACCGTAATACTAATACAGTAATTTTTTAGAACATTCTAAAGTTGATGTTATTTCAACAATTAATAAGCACTAATCACTATTATAGATTATACTAACAGAATTCATTTTGGAACTTGAACATGTATTACTTAGTGGCTTGCAGGACTTCTGACTTCTCCTTAGTTCAAATGTTAGACAGTCTTAACTGTTGCCCTAATCTTCCTTCCTATCTCCAGACTCTGCTCCTTTCCTTGTCAATCTCTCTTTTTCCAAAATTACCTAGAAAAGCCACTAGCACAGAGAATTTTTCTGAAATTCTGTTTTGAACACCTCCTTACTCTTTCAATCTCCAACACATAAAGAATAGATCTCAATTTTCTTAGCATAAATTTTAAGATTCTGTAAAAGCCAACATAAATTTTCTTTTACATTCATATTTTCTGTAGTCCTCATAAAATTATCTGTATTATTAGGAAGACTTTTTAGCTTAATGTCCCTTCAAATAAATTTCTAGATTTTTTTGCATCTGCTAAAACCTTGCTATTAAAGATTAATTAAAATCCCAAACCTATGAGATAAATCAAAGTAATCTCTCTTGATAGGAATAACCCTTATTATCTTTGGTTGTTAAAAAATAGCTTTTGTCTCAAATGCCTGAAATCTTAAATCCCTGTTATGTATACTGTACTTCTTGACCACAAAAACAGAATCATAATTCTTTGTCCCTTATACAAGAGCTCTAGAACTTAAGCAAGACAACTTGCAAATAAGTGGATACTTAAACATCTGATGATTAATAATTAAAATGTCAATTTTATATTAAATTAGGCTGAATTCTGGCCCAATGATTCAAATCTTTAACATTTATATTGAGGAAAATATTCATGATTTAAGTACAAGAATATTATTTGCAGTATTATTTACAGTAAAAAAGTTGAAAGAATCCCTAGTTCCAAAAAATAGGGGACTATTAAATACATCTGTATTATGGATGTGATTTGGAAATATTTGATGACATAAATTTTCATATAATAATATTATTTTATTTTGAAAAGTAAAATATAAACTGCATGTGTAGTATGATTTTCATATATATAATAAAATGTATGTGTGATACAAATACATAATATTGTCTTGAAAGAAATATATCAAAATGTTTACTGTAATTATTTCTTAGTTGACATTGATCTTTTACTTATTTTTATACTTTACTTTCTAAATCTTCTACAATGAATATATTTTTTACAAAAAATATTTTTACAATTAGAAAAACATTTTGAAAACTAGATTAAGTTGAAGAGAAGCTAATTACAGTATATTATACTCTATTTAAGAAGGATATATTTTAAATAATTATAATAAAGACATAAGTGTATTATAATACTTAGGAAAAATTATTTACACCAGACTTTCCTGGATATAATATATATTTGAATAAAATACAAGATGCTTAGAAACAATTTGGACAATTTGTCACTTCTCAGTTTCTATTATAAATCTTCCTATACTTGCAATGTAAATTTAAGACTTAACTGTGTGCTAAAGATAATTATATTATTAATGCAGAATATTTTATTCAACCTGTAATCAATTAATTACTACTGATAGGTTAATAGACTTATAATAATACCTTATTACCTCTCTGGAGTCACTTTTCTAACAACCATTGCTTGATAGGTGATGGCTTTCTTGTCTTTAAGGCCTGCATAACTGAAATCCGAAGGAATCACACCAAGTTTGATAGCTAAAAATGCAACTGCTTCAAACATTTCCAAATTTTCCTTTCGTAGGGTGAAAGCTGAAACACAAATTATCCTAGATTTCATATATATATAAAAAAGCAGCTGCCACACATCCATTTTACTCTTAGCAGACTACAAATCAGGATAATGAATCAATTTAGATAAAGAACATTTTTCAATTGAAATACAAAATCAGTATCACAGATTTCGGCTGTTATTTTAAAAATGTGGCTGGCTCATTGATGGCATATAAAGAAGAAAAAATCCAAATCCCTTAATCTGGCATTTACATCTGGTGCAAATTCAGCTTTCTAGTCTCCACATGCACCACTTCCATTCATGTACCTTATAATTGTGACACAGGGAATTTCTTTTAATCCCTGGATAGACAAGTGCTTTCCACAGTTCTGTGCATTTGCATATTTGAGTCTCTCTATCTAAAATGTGTTCCTTCCATGTATTGTTCATTATACTTCTATTCATTCTTCAAGATCTAATAACAGTAGCAGTTCTCCCTCAAATTCTTTTCAGGTTCCTAAGACTGAATGCTCTCCAAAAATGGATTATTCTTATTTTATTGACTATTATAATTGGTAACTAGTAGTTCTAGAGCAGTAATCCATATCTAAATTTTGTGCAATAACAATCATTGTAGGAGATTAATAACTAGGAAGCTCAGCCATGTACGAAGGAATTTCCAGGGGGATTCCAAGATGGTGAGCTGCAGGAAGGCTGCTTCTTGTTTGGCTCCATGACCAGATGAAAAAACTCCAGGACAGCTTCATTGCTGCAAGGTGAGATTAGGGGAAAATCATCATAGAAGCCCGGCACTAGTTAAAAGAGATTTTTGGAGAATCAGTGATCTGGGTGCAGCAAGTGGAAAAGAGGGATTGTATCTGTCCCAGGCTGGACATAGCAGCTGCAACTGCCATTGCTCACAATCAGCAATGGTGTAGGCAAGGAGCTGAACCATAACATAGGATCTGATCTGTGGGAGAGAAACCAAGTTCTATAAGGAACTGTGCATTGGACCCAAATGGAGACACCCCTACTGAGCCTCTGCTGCATAAGGGCAGAAGAGTGTCTCTTAGCTGCCTGCAAGGAGGAGAATCAGGAATCTTTTTGAATTAACTGTCCAGCAGGAGGGAGCCAGCAGTTCAGAATAGACTACTCCACAATACTGCCAGGAGCCAGCCACAGTTCAGAGGCTGAACCTGGAAGAGGAGGCATGGGACAAGCCCAGTCTTCACTTAGCTCAGGAGAATTCTGGGTTGGTGGAGCCCAGGGAAGTCTTGCTCAGCCCTGTTCACCCCCACCCCTAGCCGAAAGGCTCACATGATAAGCTAAGGTGGGAAGGGAACACTAAAGAAACCAGTCTGAGCACAGAAAACCTGGGACTGAGTGTAACCAGCAGAGGGAGCATTGATATGCTTTCAGCCAGATGCAAATAAAAGCCAGAAGTCTCCTGAGTTTCAGATCCCAGGGAGGCTGATAAAGACATTTGTTAATCAGATCTCTTCAGGGAAGACTGCAACCAGAAAGCCCAGGAGACTGAGCTAGACACCCAGTCCTATACTTGAGATCATATAATTCCAGACTGAGAGGCCCTGCAAACAAAACTCAGGTGGACAGGGAACATCTGTTCCCAATGTGTAGAGAGACAACCTCAGCGAACATAGTTTGCCAACCATGTGCAAGGATGAGGGTTAGAACCTCAGCACCACATACACAATAAAGTGTCGGAGCAACAAAAGCCACATAAAAACACTAAATAAAAATTGATTCCCTCTTTCTCTCTCTCTCTCTCTCTCTCTTACTGTCCCTCTCTAAAAATATATCTATATATTTTCTTCCTATTTTTGACGTGCATCTGTGTGCCATCTAGAGAAGTTGATTGGTTCATGGACATATAAACATACAGGCTGTTTTTTTTGTTTTTGTTTTTGTTCTTCATTTTGTTTTTTATTTGTCATTTATCTCAGTTTGTTTTTTCATGTTTTATTTTCTCTTTTCTCTCTCCCTTTTTTTAAATTCATTCAAGATAGTCTTACATTTAGGAGGGAATCATTGACATACAATTGTGAACACATGCACAATGACCAAGCAAGCCGACATACAATTGTGAACACATGCACAATGACCAAGCAAGCCAAGGCTGATGCCATTCCACTGTCACCCCCTTTGGGTTCCTCCTGATCTTATGTTTCCCCCTACTTAACCCTGTGTTAGTTGGGCTTCTCATGGAAGTCCTACTTACTCCTACTGGGTCAGTATCACCCATACTCCATCCTTCCAGCTACCTTGGTATTCCTCCTATTCCCTCGCCTGTCCCTGTCACCCTCCCTTCATCCCCAGCATCATAGTCAAACTTCCCCCTGTTTATGTAAAAATTCACCCATGATGAGGTTATTATTAAGCTAGCCAAAGTTTAGTCTGTTTCTAATTGTATTCTAGCTTCCACATGCGAGAAAACATATAGTCTTTGAGTCTCTGAGTTTGGGATATTTCACTCAGCATAATTTTTTCCATGTCCATCCATTTGGCTGCAAAATACCATGATATTGTTTTCTCTAATAGCAGAGTAGAATTTCATTATATATATGTACCACAGTTTTTGAATCCACTCATCCAGTGAGGGGCATCTCAGTTGGTGCCATAGCTATAATAAGTTGAGCTGCTAAAAACATTGATGAACTGTATCTCTGTAATATGCCGATTCTAGCTCTTCTGGGAAAATACCCAGAAGTGGGATGGCTGGGTCATAGGGTGACTCCAGCCCTAGTTTTTTGGGGAGTATTCATACTGCTTTCCAGAGTGGTTGTACAAGTGTGCAGTCGCACTAAGAGTGTGAAAGTGTTCCTCTTCCCACAACCCCTCCAGCATGTCTTTGTTCATATTCTTCATTTTTGCCACTCAAACAGGAGTGAAGTGGAATCTCAGTGAAGTTTTGATTTGCATTTCTGATTGCTAGTGATGTAGAACATTTTCTCATACATTTATGGGCTTTTAGGACTTACTCCATTGAGAAATTTCTATTTAGCTCCCTAGCCCATATATTGATTGGATTATTTGCGGCTTGGTTGTGTTTCTTGCGTCCTTTGTATATTCTGGATATTGGCCCTCTGTCCAAAGTGTAGCAGGCAATGATTTTCTCCCATTCTCTAAGTTCTTTCTTAACACTCTTGACTAATTCTTCAGCTGTGCAGAAGCTTTTTAGTTTAATAGCATAACATTCATTTATTCTTGGCTTTAATGCTTGCGCTATGAAAGTCTTGTTAAGCAAGGTGGGGCCGGCCCCTATGTCATGTAGTGTTGATCCTACTTTTTCTTTAAGCAATTGTGAAGTTGCTGGTTTAATTTCCAGATCCTTGAACCATTTTGATTTGATTTTTGTGCAGGGTGAAAGGTATGGATGCAATTTCAGTTGTCTGCATATGGCTGTCCAGTTTGTCCAGCACCATTTGTTGAACATGCTGTCCTTCTTCCACACTATGCTTTTGCCCCCTTTATCAAATATCAGATGGTTAAAGATTTTAGGGTTCATCTAGGTATCTTCTATTCTGTTCCATTGGTCCCCAATTCTGTTTTGGTATCAATACTGTGCTCTTTTGGTTACTATATCCCCATAGTATAATTTCAGATTAGGAATTGTGACACCTCCTGCTTCCTCCTTCTTGCTTAGTAATGCTTTGGCTTTTCTGGGTCTTCTGTTATTCCATACGAATTTGAGAATTGCTTTTTCTATATCCGTGAAGAATGTCATTGGTATATTGATGGGGATTGCATTGAATCTGTATAAGGCTTTCAGTAGAATGGCCAATTTGATTCTATTGATTCTGCCTATGCAATGTTTTTCCATCTATTCAGGTCTCTTGCAATTTTGTTTTTTAATGTTTGATAATTTTCACTGAAGAAGACCTTCATATCCTTCATTATATTGAAGCCAAGTTTTTGTTTTTTTTTTTTTTTGAGGATATTGTGAATGGGTCAGAGTTCCTGATTTCTTCTGCAGTAGACTTGTTGCTGGAGTATAGGAAAGCTAATGTTATGAGTGTTGATCTTATAGCCAGCCACTTTGCTGAAGTTGTTTATAAGCTCTAGGAGTCTTCTAGTCAAGTTTATTGGGCCTTCTAGGTATAGGAACATGTCCTCAGCAAATAGAGGCATCTTGACTTCCTCTTTTCCTACTTGAATTCCTTCGATTTCCTTCTCTTGTTTGATAGCTCTAGCTAGGGTTTCAAGGACTATATTGAATAAGAGTGGTGAAATGGACAACCTTGTCTGGTTTCTGAATTCAGAGGAAACGCTTTCAGTCTTTCTCCATTAAGCATAATGTTGGCTATGGGTTTCTCATAAATGGCTCTTATAAAATTAAAGTATCTTCCTTTGATCCCTATCTTCTCCAGAGTTTTGAGCATAAATGGGTGCTGAATTTTATAAAAAGTCTTTACTGCGTCAATTGAGATGATTACATGATTTTAATTTTTAATTTTAAGTGGGGAATTGCCTTTATTGATTTGGATATGTTGAACCAGCCCTGCTTTCCTGGAATGAAGCCTGATTGATCAAGATGTATTATCTTCTAATGTATTTTTGGATCTGGATAACTAGAATTTTATTAAGAATTTTTGCATCTATGTTCATCAGGGAAATTGGTCTGTAAGTTTTCTTTTCTTGATGTGCCTTTGTTGTATTTTGGTATTGGTGTTATATTTGCTTCATAAAAAGTGTTTGGATGAGTTCCAACCTTTTCAATTTCATGGAAAAACTTGTAGAGGATCAGTGCTAATTCTTCTGTAAAGATCTGATTGAATTCTGCCATGAATCCATCAGGTCCTGGGCTTTTCTTTTTTAGAAGGCCTTTGATTGCTGATTCAATTTCACTACCTGGCATTGGTTGGTTTAGAATTTCAATGTCCTCCGGTGTTAATTTGAGAATGTCATATGTGGCCAAATATTTGTCCATTTCGTCCAGATTATCAAACTTGGCAGAGTATAATTTTTCAAAATAAGTTCTGATAATCTTCTGGATTTTCACTGAGTCAGTGGTGATATCTCCATTTTTGTCTTTGATTTTGTTGATTTGCTTCACTTCATTTTCCCTTTTGGTGAGGTTGCAAGGGGTCTGTCAATCTTATTTATTTTTTCAAAGAACAAACTCTTTGTTTTGTTGATAATTTGTATTGGTATTTTGTTCTCAATTTCATTGATTTCAGCTCTGTCTTTAGTTATTTCCTATCATCTATTAGGTTTGGGATTGGATTGTTCTTCTTTTTGTAGGGATTTGATTTGGAGCATAAGTCTGTTTATTTGAGCTCTTTCTTGATTTTTTTTTTAAAGAAAGAGGGGACAGAGAGAGAGAAAGAGATAAGCAATTTTTATTTAGTTTTTCATGTGACTTTCATTCCTTGGACACTTCGTTGTGTATGTAGTGCTGGGGTTTGAATTCACGTACTCGTGCATGCCAGGCAAGCACCATAGCTGCTGAGCCACCTCTCCAGCCCCTCTTTCCTGATTTTTGATGAAGGCACTCAGTGCTATAAATTACATCTTAAAAATGCTTTCATACAATTCCAGAGATTTTGATATGTTGCTTCATCATTCTCATTCGTTTCCAAGAATTTCTTGATTTCTGTTCTCATTACTTCTTTTATCTATTCTTCGTTGAAGAGGGTATTATTCAATTTCCAAGTATTTGAGTAGTTTCTGTTGTTTTTCTTGCTGTTAATTGCTAAGATCATAGCATTGTGCTCTGACAGGATACATGGGACTATATCAACTTTTTTGTATTTGTTAATGGTTATCTTTGTGGACTAGGATGTGGTCTATTTTGGAGAAGGATCCATGAGCTGCTGAGAAGAAGGGAAACTCTTTTCTATTTAGGATGGAATATTCTATAAATATCTGTTAAGTCCAGTTGATTAATAGAGTTGTTTAGGATAGCGATATCTTTGTTGATTTTTTGGTTTTATGATCTGTGTACTGTTGACAATGGTGTATTTAAGTCCCCTGGTATTATTGTGTTGAGATCAATGAGGGGTTTAATATCCTTGAATATTTTTCCATATATTTTGGAGGGTTGTAATTGGGGGCATAATGTTAACGACAGTTATGTCTTCTTGAGGAATTGTTCCTTTTACTATGATATAGTGACCTTTTTGTCTTTTCTGACTAGTTTTTTGTCATAATCAACATTATCAGATATTATGATCACAATGCCAGCTTTCTTTTTCAGGCCACAAGCCTGGTAGAAATTTTGTCATCCTTTCACCTTCAGTCTGGGTCTATTTTTGATTGTGAGGTGTGTCTCCTGAAGGCAGCATATTGTTGGATTTTGTTTTTGATCCAGTTAGCCAATCTGTGTCTTTTGATTGAGGCATTGAGTCCATTCACATTCACATTCAGTGTTAGAATAGATATGGGATTCTGAGTCCCTAGCATTACAGAGTCAGATATGCGCAGCCAGGAAGCTTATAGGACACCCAATAGGCCTAATCAAATGAGAAATTCGCCAAGACATAACATATTCAAAATGTACAGCAGGCAAATCAAGGAAAGAATATTAAAAGCTGTAGGACAAAAACATCAAATCACAATCAGAGGCAAATCAATAAAGATCACCTCTGACTGTTCAGCTCAGAGTCTAGAAGCAAGAAGATTATGGAAGATCTTTCAATGTCTGAATGACCACAACATATAGCCAAGAATACTATATACACAGCAAAAAATTTTATGAGGAAATAAGAACTTTTCATGATAAGATCAAATGTGCAGCATTTCTGAACAGAAAACCAGCATTATAAAGAATGTTCAAAGATAAACTCCAGATAGAAGAACAAGCAAATAATGATGAAGAATCTGAGCTATGAAAAGTCAGCCACTTGCCTAAGGTCACCACTGCCCAAGAAACAGGTGTAGAACTGGAATCAAGACTCAGGTGGCTTGAAATCCATATAGCAATTAAAAGCCTTCCCAAGAAGAAAAGCCCAGGACCTGATGGATTCCTCTCTGAGTTTTACCACACCATGATGAAGAGCTAACACCCCTCCTCATTAAGCTATTCCAAAGAATTGAAAAGGACAGAACTTTTCCAAATACTTTTTATGAGGCAACCATAACTCTGATACCAAAACCAACAAAGACACATTAAAAAAAAAAAGACTATAGAACAATATCCCTAATGAACATCAGAGAAAAAAATCCTTAATATAAGGTTCTATTAAATCACATAAAAAAACACATTAAGAAGATAACTCACCATGCAAGTGGACTTCATTCCAGGTATGTAAGGCTGGTTCAACATATGCAAATCAAAACTTGTGAATCATCACTTAAACAGAATTAAAAACAAAAACCATATGATCATCGCAATTGATGCAGAAAAGGCCTTCAAGAATATTCAGCACCCATTTATGCTCAAAGCTCTAGAGAAGACAACGATTAAAGGCCCCATTTGTCATATGGGGCCTTATGACAAACCCTCAGCTAGTATAATACTAAACAGAGAAAAGCTGCAATCATTTCCACTGAACTTGGGAACAAGACAAGGCTGTCTGCCCTCACCACATTTATTCAATATAGTTCTTGAGACCCTAGCAGGAGCAATCAAGCAAGAAAAGGTGAACAAAGGGATAAAAGTAAGAAGCAAGTAAGTTAAACTATTCTTTTATGTGACAACATGATCCTATATCTGGAAGATCCAAAATAATCCACTGGAAAACTGCTTGAGCTTATAAACAGATTGAGCAAAATGGCAGGCTACAAGATCAATACACACAAATCAATAGCTTTCCTATACACTAACAATAATAGGGTAGAAATAGAAATCAGGAAATTGGTCCCATTCATAATATTCTCAAAAAGAATAAAATACTTGGAAATTAATCTAACAATGGAAGTAAAAGACCTTGGGGCTGCAGCAGTGGCTCAGTGGTTTTGGCGCTTGCTGGCAAGCACGAGGACCCAGGTTCGAACCCCAGCACCACGTACACAACTAAGTGTTGGAGCAACAAGGGCCAAATGAAAAACTAAATAAAGTTGTTTCTCTCTTTCTCTGTCTCTCTCACTGTCTCTCTTTCTTTAAAAAAAAAAAAAGAAAAAGAAAGGAAGTAAAAGACCTCTACAATGAAAATTATCAAAGATTGAAGAAAAAAATTGAAGAACACCTGAGAAGATGGAAAGATGTTCCATGCTCTTGGTTAGGTAGAATTAAATTAATTAAAATGGCCATTCTGCCAAAGGAACTGTATAGATTCAATGCAATCCCCATCAAGATACCAGTATCATTCTTCAGAGATATAGAAAAAACAATTCTCAAATTCATTTGGAACAATACAGTTATTGAATATCTATATTGAATAAGAAACCCAGAATAGCCAAAACATTACTAAGCAAGAAAGACAAAAACAAGTGGATTAGGAATACCAGATCTAAAACTATACTATAGAGCTATAATAACAAAAACAACATGGTACTGGTATCAAAACAGGAAAGAAGACCAAAGGAATAGAAGAGAAGACTCTGAGACAAACCTACAAATCTTTAAACATCTGATCTTTGACAAAGGGAGTCAAACTATAACATGGAGGAATGACAGCCTATTCAACAAATAGTGCTGGAAAAACAGGATAGCCATTTGCAGGAAGTTGAAATTAGATCCTTATATCTCACCTTGCACAAAAATCAAGTTGAAATGGATCAAGGAACTATAAATTAAACCAGCTAACATACAATTGCTAGAAGAGAAATTGAGATCAACACTCCAGCATTTGGGAGTAGGCAAAGACTTTCTCAATAAGATTCCCAAAGCAAAAGAATTAAAGTAAAAAATCAATGAGTGGGATGCCATTAAACAAAAAGCTTTTGCTCAGCCAACGAATTAATGAAAATTGTCAAGAGACAACAAACAGAATGGGAGATAATCATGACCTGTTATTCTTCTTTGGGGACTAATATCCAAAATTTATAAACAACTCAAAAAACTTAATATCAAAATCACAAACAATCCCATCAATAAATGAGCCAAAGACCTAAACAGAAAAGTCTCAGCAGAGGAAATTGAGCAAGCCAATAAATACACAAGAAAGTGTTCTAAATCACTAGTAATCAGAGAAATGTAAATCAAAACTACATTAAGGGGGCTGGAGTGGTGGCTCAGCGGTTACAGCACTTGGCTGACATGCATGAGTATACGAGTTCAAACCCCAGCACCATGTACAGAACAAAGTGTCCAAGGAATGAAAGTCACATGAAAAACTAAAAAAAAAGAAAAAAGAAAAAAAATTACTTCTCTCTTTCTCTCTCTCTCTCTCTCTCCTCTTTCTTTAGAAAAAAATACATTAAGATTTCACCACACTCTAGTCAGATTGGTAAAGATGAAGACTATATATGGTAACAGATGCTTGAGGGGTTGTGGAGAGATAGGAACACTAGCACACTATTGGTGGAACTGCAGACTGGTACAGCCCCCCGGAAAGCAGTGTGGAAAATCCTCACAAAATTAAGGATGGATCCACCATACAACCCAGCTATTCCTCTTCTGGGTATTTTCCCAGAAGAGTTAGAATCAGCACATTACAGTGACATGGCAAAATCTATGTTCATAGCAACTCAATTTACAATACCTAAATTATGGAACCAACCCAGATGCCCCTCACTGGATTAATGGATCAAAAAAAAAAAAAACTGTGGCATACACACACACACACACACACACACACACACTCACACACACACAAGATGTAATTCTACTCAGCAGTTAGAAACAATAATATTGCAGCCTTTGAAGGTAAATGGACAGCAGCAGAAGAAATCATGCTGGGCAAAGTTAGCCAAACCCAGTGACTCAAGGATCAAATATTTTCCCTCATTTGTGGAAGCTAAATCAAAACCCAGGCTTGAGTGAAAGGTTGTCAAATTTATGTATTAGATCCAGCAAAAGCATAGAGACACATAAGCCGGGGCAACCATAGATATGTGGAGGCAGAGAGGACATAAGCAGATGGAGGGAGGGAAAAAAGGGAGGGAATCTAAGGACACAACCAACAATGTAGCATACTCTTTATCCCCCTGAGAATCCAAATAATACTTATGCAATCATTTAATTCTGGAAATTCACAATCTAAGCATTTATATCACTTGTATGGGCATAATATAGAAGAATCAAGAGACTGGGGTGTGGGTGATATTGGGGTGATTCTGGCTAAAGGTCAAATGCACATCATATTGTTACTTTATATGCATTTATGATTATAGAATAACTCAACTCCCTAATAAAAAATTTTTTACAAATGAATTCCCAATTCATTTAAGATAGTTTATTGTTCATTAGCCTGAGTGAATAAGCATTGTTAATCCAAAAAGATTTAGAATTTCATATCTATATTATAATAAAATCAATGATATTATTAACCTCTGTCTACATAGAAGCTTATATACTTGAATGTTAAGAGAATGAGACTTGGAGGCTGGAGCAGTGGCTCAACGGTTGCAGCACTTGCCTGGTATGTGTGAGGACATGGGTTTGAACCCGGGCACCACATACCCAAAGAAGTGTCGGAGCAACGAAAGCCACATGAAAAGCTAAATAAAATTCATTCACTCTTTCTCTCTCTCTCTCACTGTTCCTCTCTCTCTCTCTTAAAAAAAAAAACAAAAAAACAGAATGGGAGTTGTAGTTCCAATTAAATTTTTTTAATTTATTTAAATTTATCTTTCTACATCAAATCTTATTTAGATAAACAGTTTGCACTTTCAACACTTTGCTGGAAATCTTTCAGTTAGAGCATTTTTTCAACAGAAATATTTTCTACTTTAATTTTAACTGAAGGCTAACATAATGTTAAATTTTCTGGCACTATATAACAAGCATCCTTTTTGTCTCCGTTCTAATATTTCCCTGTAAACTTTCTTTTAAATAATACTTTCATTATTAATACATTATTTTTAAATAATATTTTTCTTTAAACTCTCATTGACAGCTTCCTTGAGGAAGCTTATACCTTCTGCCTAACAACAGGTCCCCAGAGCATTACTGCCAAGTTTAGGCTTTTGTTACAACAGCAACCCATTTCTGGTACCAAAACCTCTGTTAATTACTGAATGCTGCACTAAATTTTAGTGACATAAAACAATAATTATTTACCATCTGTTATGGACTAATTATCTGTGTAATTTCAAAATGCACATGCTTAAGCCTCAAACACCAGCATGGCCAATTTGGAGATGGGGCCGCAAAGGAAGTAATTAAGGTTAATGAGGTCATAAGGGTAGAACACTGATACAGTAGATTTAGCATCCTAAGAAGATGCACCAGAGTACATGTCCCTCTCTCTCCCCTCAAAAGCACATAATGAAGAGGGCATGTGAGAGAGAAGGCAGTGATCTGACAACAAAGGAGAAAACCCTCACCAGTCTCTAACCGTAGTATACCTCATCTTGATCTTGGTCTTCTAGTCTTCAGAACTGTTACAAAATAAATTTCTGCTGTTTAAGTCACCTACTCTCTGGTATTTCATGATGGTAACCCAAGAGGACTAATATACTAAGCTATAATTTCTATGGGTCAGGAATTAGGAGTTAAACACATCTAGCTTGAGTTCTACTGCAAAGTCACAGATGAACACTGGCTGAAACTAGGAGATCTTCTTCCAAGGTGGCTCACACATTAGTGGCAAGTTAATCCTGGTTATTGCAGAGAGGCCTCCAATTTTTTTCCCATAGACCTTCATGAGTGTTTTCAAAGCTGGTGGCTTTTTTCCATCAGCATAAAATGAAATGATGACCTACCCTCAGAAGTCACCCATTATCACTGCTGCCACATTCTATTAATCAAACAGGATGGCCCTGATTCATGTGGTTGGGGACAACACAAAGCCATGAATGCCAGTGGTCGAGGATCACTAAGACCACCTGAATGCTGACTACCACACTCAACCAAGCTGGGCAAAGTACCAGATACTTGTAACCTACAAGAGGTTATGCAGGGATAGAGACCAGACAGAAAGAACAGATCTAATTTAGTACCAAAAGCTTTCAGTACAGAAAACTGAAAGATATGCAAAAGTAGGATTATATAGCAGAGATATATAATGGCCAGAGTAAATTCTACTCTATATTCCCCTTAATAAAACTTAAAATGAAGCCTCAAATAAATTTGCAAATTAGTTTCTACTTTCTCAAACTACATTCAACACTCTTTAAAAGAAGACAACATAATTCAGATACTCAACAAGACAATATTCACACTGATTCATTAACTCAAATTTGTACTATTAGAATTTCAAGTAGTATTAAAAAATCAGAATCCTAGAGCTATTTAAAAGACTTCTCAGCAATTCCTCTTCCTACATGTAAAGTTAATACTGCTTTACCTTCAAAACAGATGTATTTACTAATATTTATAGCATGCCTGATGTGTCAATGCTATATTAGCAGTTTTATCATGGAAAAGGCAAGTCATACAACTAGACTGAAATTAACAGAAAGGATACTAACATTTGGTAACTGTTACATAACTAAACCATTTCATGAGTTTCATTTAATCCTTAGACTATCATTGTGAGTATAGCTTTACTAATACCCCATTTTAAAACTACAATTAAAAGTTATGGACTGTTGCCAGGTGTAGTGGGGCACACTTATAATCCCAGTGCTTCAGGAGGCTGAGATAGGGGGGTTTTCAAATTTAAGGGCAGCCACGGCAACTCAGTGAGACTATATCTCAAAATAAAAAATTAAAAGGCTGGGGATGTAGCTCAGTGATAGATCACATCTGAGTGCAATCCCTAATGCAAGGGAGAAAAAAAAAGTTATGAATCATTAAAGAACTTCCCCATAGTATTATTCTTTCCATTTTTACCCATATGAAACTTAAATCTTAAAGATATTTGAAATTTCTTTAATATTTTTGTGAACTATAGTCACAATGAAAAATCAAACCCACATAACTCCAAGGACCAAATTGTTTTTCACTTACACTACAAAGTCCGTACATAGTATAATCCTGTTTCTGTGCCACATGCATCTGTGCAAACTTGGGTTACTAGGTCTTCTTTTAAATGATTCACTAAGTAAATCTATAAAACATGACATTATGAAATACTTTCCATTTTTCAAGTAGGATACAGACCAATAAAACTTTGTCAGCTGGGCTTGGAAAGTGAGATTTTGTTGATTTTATCCATCCTGGGAATTACATATATTCCCTGAAACAATGATTCTAAAAACAATCTGGTCCCCAAATAGCATATAAGCATCACCTGGGGATCTGTGAAAGCATCACCCAACCCTTCTTAATCAGAAACTAGGAATGGGACTCAAAAAATTCATTTTACCAAAAACTTTTGGTGATTTTAATGAACGCTAAAATTTGAGCACTTCTTAGAGAAGACTGACTGACAGAGCCCAGTTTTAAGGTTCCTTATCATGGGTACTGAAATTTAATTGTGTTGGGTTAAGGGGTATTCTTTTCAACTTTTCCAAGCATTGCAAATTCTTAACTCCACGTACTTAATTTTAATTGAGTTCAAAACATGAAATCAAGATGTACCATCAATAAAACTTTTGAACACAAAGCAAGGCTTCTTCAACATTATACATTTATGACTATGTTAATTATATATGTCTTTGTTATCCAAATTTTCATTGGTAAGGCTAATTTTTATACTTAATGTAATTTGGAACGTTTTATCTTCCATTAATTAATAGACCAATATAGTTTTTCAAGTATCTCTGTGGCCAAGTCTATTCAATTCATTTAAGGTATTCTGCTTTTCCACAATTTTTAATTAAAGTAAACTTATCCAAGAAAATGATTTATTCAATTACCTGTATATATTACTTTTCTTTCCTGGCATTCATGAAGAGACCTTTTCCTGTGCTTTGTTTTTTCCCGAAATCTTACTGTTATCACTACATTTGCATCACCAGCACTGTAATTCTGTTTAGAAAAAGATTTGGTTTCCACAAGGTTTCCAAATTTCTTGTTGACAAAATGGTGAACAGCTTTTCTGTGGTCTTTGTTTGTATCAGGTTTAAAGGTGAATGTGGAATTTTCTTTCTTTGCATCCAAATATTTAAAAAAGTCAAGTGCTTCTTCTTCAGATACCAAATGGCAAAGTTCTTTATATTCAAGATTTGGCTTTATAACAACTTCACTGTTTTTTCCTACAGTTACTAAGAAAGGAAATTTCTGCCTAATAGCACTGTGTAAAATAGCCCTTTGATTTTTGTCAAGGACCTTGCCTAATGAGAATTCAGGAGATGGCACAATTAGCTCAGTTTTTGAATTCCACTTCTCTTTTATATCAGAGACAAACTGATTCAGTAATCCATTTGTTTTTTCATCTAAAAGGAAGCTTAATACATCAGCTTTTTCTTCTTCACATTTGGAACTCCTGTCACTGATGGTATCTTCTTTTTCTGAATCAGACTGATAATTTTGGTCACATTCAGAGCACCCAGTCAAAGTATTAGGTTCTTGGTACCTTCCATCTTCAAACGACAAATTTTGAAGATCTAATTTTGGCTTTTTGGCAACATTATTCTGTTCAGGTATTTTACTACTTTCATTGATTGGTTTATCAATGGCCTTATTAACTAACTGTCCTTGTTCATCTATCTCAATAACAATAAAGTCATCTGGTGAGCTTTTTACAGTACCCTGAAATCCAACATGCTCATTTATGAAATACAAAGAATTAAACCTGATTCTATAATCTGTATCCTCTTCCATTTTTAAGTAAAAATGCCTATAAAAGAAACAAAAAGACAATCAGTTACCAGAAAGAAATTATGGCTAACAAAAAAGGAAAAGGTTTGTAAGAGCTATCTAGTTCTGCCTTTCCTTCAATTCTGAGTCCCCTTAAATGATGCAATAACTTAATTTACAACTATACATCATATGTACTTTACTCTTGCATATCAAACTGAATTAATAGGCAAACTATTTTTGGTACAACTAGTGACTTATAAATTGATTCTTTGTTTATTCTAGGCTTTTGCCCGTTATCTGGAATTGAAAGGGTCAATGTCAAGTTTGCATAAAACATTGTATTTATAGGCCCACAAAGAAAAGGCAAGTATATAGGACTGTTCTACAATGATTTGTCCAGTCCCATCTGTGGAGCCTAAAATTTTCAGCTAAATCTAGAGAAATTTTGACTAGCACTTAAACATGAGAGAGGACAAGACTAAAAAAAAAAATAGTCAAAATTGATAGCTTAAGGAAGTTCTAAATACCAACTTGCAACGAGTTTACATTTCAAGGGAAGTGCAGGCTAGTCCTGGACCTTAAGCCTCTAAAGCCCCCATTAGGATAGACACAAAAATTTGAGGTTGATTCACAGGAAAACTGCAACCATATCAGTGGCACCAGAGAGAAGAAACACTAGTAGAGAATAGTTCTCTGAGAACACCTTCATTCAGCAGGCATACAACCACTGCTACCATAACCTGTGGAGCTGCTGGAAAAATAACTTGTCCAGGGGCCTCACTGGTTAGTTTGTGTGATTCATACTGTTCAGATAATTTATCATCTGGACTTCCATCCCATTTCTACAATATATTCTACTAAACTGGACCAATTAAACAACCTGCTTCCCTTCTCAATCCTTTCCATTGTGTCATACAGAAATCACACCAAAATTCTCTATGTCCTATTTTGCTGGGGAATATAAAAGGAAATATGTATTTTTTTCCCTTAATTCCTTAGTTTCCTGCACAGTCCCTTCTGTTTTTTGCCCTAATTAAAAGGTGACTATTTCCCCTCAAGTCCTCCAAGTGAAGCTGGTTTTGTTTGTTTTTCCTTTGATATTCATCTAGTTGAAGAACTGGAGGTTGTATTTTCAATGTTTGCGGCTGATTTTTCCCTACCATTTCTTCCTCCTCAATCTCCAAAAATCCCAATTCCTTTGCAGATCATGCCATCAGGCATTACCATCTACTGCCATCCTCTCTCTCCTAATGACTCTTCTTTATTCACTTCTGGCTATCTTCTTGTCCAGTATGACCTCAGAATCACCTATATGAATCATCCATTTAATTTCTTGGTTCCTCAGTTCCTCAATTTAATCCTCAGTGTCTCACTTCTTCACTTTTGTTATCCATTCTTATGGTCATAATTTTGAGTTTCTCATCAATAAACACTGCACCAACTGAATGCATGTAACTCCCTGTTCATTTTCACTGTCCCTTACTTTAAACTTTCATTCCAAAAATTCTCAAGATATTGTGAAGGCCTTGAATCCCTATTTATGTATCCAGCGTACTACAGTCCATTTTCAGTTTAGTATCCAGAATGCTGTCTTAAAAGATAAATCATGCCAGGTATGTCTGTAATCCCAGTTGCTCAAGAGGTGGAGACTGGAGGATTACAAATTCAAAGCCAGCCTCAGCAACTCAGTAAGGCCCTAAGCAACTTAGCAAGACTCAGTCTCAAGTAAAAAATAAAAAGGCTTGTGGATGTGGCTCAGTAGGTAAGCGCCCCCGGGTTCAATCCCTAGTACCAAAAAATAAAATAGTAAATCATATCACAACTGTTTAAAATCCTCCTGTTACATTTACAACAAAGTGTGAATTATTTGTACTTGCTTCCAAAGACATCTATAAGATTTTGGACCCTGCCTGTTCTCCATTACCCAGTATTCTCCAGTTATACTGGCCTTCTTCACTACCTTCATGAGAACTGTTTCTGCTGCACAAATTTGTCCTCAATCATACAGCTGCACCTTTTAAAAAGGATTCACATTCTGAGAGGTTTGTCCTGACCAATAATCATAGGAATCTGCAAACCATACTCTTTTACAAAACCCTACTTAATTTTCTGTATAGCATTTTCAACTAAGGTTTTTCTTTATTATTTACTACCTATGTCCGCAAACCTAATATCAACGCCAGGTGAGAAGGAACCCTGTCTGTCTCATGCACTGATTAACCCACGTTTAGAATAGCGTGGGTTATTAGCACACAGTGGGTCTATAATCAATACTGATTGTTGAATCAAACAAGAACTATCAAATAAGAGCTTTTAAGACTGAAAAGGAAGAAAGATCATTTTTGCCTAGCATAAAAATGAAAGGCACAAAGCAAGGAATGGACATCTAAATCTTTGAATTAATCCAAGATAGAAACCAAGCAGGGACATCATAGGTAATGTACAAACAAAATATGCAACGTGTTAGAGAAAAATAGCCCAGATACTGAGCATTGGTGTAGGTGGAGGATTTTGATACAGTTCTGAAAAACACAGCTGGATTAAGGCCAGATTATGAAAGAATCTATTGCACTGTAAATGACAGCCACTGGAGGTGTTTGAGTACAAAAGCAACAAAATCCAAAAGGACATGTTTCTAAGATGAGTTTGAGGGAACCGAGCAGGATGCATCTGATGGAGTAAGAATTGGTCAAGGAAAACCAGAGGTCCACAGCTGTAGGGACTGGCCCTGGAAGAATGATGATCTTTTCTTTCCCCACGTAAAGGAAGAAGACATAAAAGCCTTCTAAACTAATGAAATGGGTTGAAAACCTTGAGGGGAATGTAATGACGAGGGAATTCCAGCCAAGCATCTTAGTGAAAGGGCGAAACCGATGTCGAGTGGAAAGGGAGTCCTCGTGGAGTTTGCACGGATGGGCAGTGTTGTCAAGCGACAATTTGCTGATGAGGGACTGAGCGCAGTTTGGCTGGCCCATGGTTGAGGAGGGATACTGGGATGGTGTTAGAAACAGAGGAAGGTAGTTCCTTTTCCTTCATCCTCTTCTTTCACCAATCTCCCAAGCCTGTGAAACTCCACAGAGGCTACTTTTCTGCAGAACCACAGCCTCGGGCGCCGCCGACGCTTTCACATCCAAACATCCCGCGACCACTGACTCATTTTTTTGGTTCTCCCAACCCGGCACCGCCCATACCAAAGAGCGACCCTAACGCACGACGCCCTTCTCTTGGGGTCACGGGGTAGGAATCCTCAAGGCCGACCTGGTCTTAGACCCATAGACCATCCCCAAGCGGCACCACAAGCTCGCACCGCGTACCTCGCATCCAGGTGAAAGCATTCCTCCGCACAACGCTGTGCGCATGTCCGGAAGTTTTTGATTTTTCAGCCTCCGACGGAGGCCTATTTAAAGGAACAGCCTCCCCTTTAAGAATCGCCCTTCCTAGAGGAGTTTCTCCTGTCGTGGAGCCGCCTAGAGGCGCATAGAGGAATCAGGGGGCGGGACCTTTCGGGGTGGCCCCGCCTCTCTCCAGCGCTTCCGGGTGCGCCAGCGTTCAGCGGCTGCTGGGCTGGGCGGTGCCGGGTCAGCGCCGCACACCCGAGTCCTGGGCAGGTAAGGGATTCCGGGCCTCTGTGTCTCCTCCGTGGAAGCTGTCTGAGGTCCCGGCCGTGGTCTCTTTGCTAGAGGTTGTCGCGGGACCGCCGCAGAACGCAAATCCGCTTACCATCAAAGTGAAAAAAGAGAGGAAGTAGGCTGCTCGGGCAGAGCTTTCCTCAACTTGGGTGGGTCCGGGACCAGAAAGTTGTCTGAGCGGAGGACGAACCTGAGGCGTGCAGGGACGTCACGCAGTCGTTCCTCGCCTCAGCCTGACCCCCTCTCAAGTTCTCGGCTTCCAGGGTGTGTGTTCCCGAGCTCCTTTATCAAAGGAAATCTGTTTTCCTCAAACCAGGAAGTGTAGTCGGCACCCACGGAGATGCCTGGCTTGTGGACAGCAGTCATAGCCTCCGCGCAATTCTATTTAGCTCGTTTCTCTGGCCCCCAAACTTAGAGTTAACTAGTAAGCGGAAAGGAGTTGTAGAGTCACATAAACAGATTTGGAGTGTACCTGACGACTGGGAAGAAAAGGGGAGACAAGGATAAAGAGCAAACCTTGAGAAAGCATTTTTAGCCACTTAGAATGGAAATAGCGCTCTTAGTGCCTCAAAAACCTTTCTGTCCCAGCGCCTTGAAAGCAGAGGATGTTAAAATCTGCCTTTTCCATTTGTGGGAATAATCCTTGTAGAAATCTGTTGGAAAGATTTCTTTTATTCTATTTTCGTGCTAAACATTATTGGAAGTTTGATTTCTACCTGTCTAAACTGATCTCCCGGTCTTCCAGGACAAATTGCATTTTCCACAGTCTTCTTGTCAGTCCGTATCTGGAAACCCGTTCAAGTCAAAAACATTAGTGCCATCTCTCCCCTCATTATACAAGATTCTATTGGCTCTACCTTAGAATATGCTCAGCATTCTGGGGCTTCTGAACCTACCTTCTCTACTACCCACTAGTCCCTGCCTCTAGCACTTCCCATCATTGTTGGTGCACTCTCCTAATTTGTCTTTTCCTCCTTCTCTGTCCTTACTTTAACATCTTCTAGTCTCAGCAGTCTCCTCTTAAGACTGTCTCTTTATGTCACTGAGGATAAACAAAATCATTACAAAGGCTCCAAGACCATAGAAGACCTGACCCCTTTACCTCTCTTTTCCCTCTTCTCCAGTCTCACCCCTTCTTGTTGTTTCTCAGCCTGCTCAGGCCAGTCTTTGAGTTTACTGTTCCTTTTGTCCAGAAATTTTACCCTCAGATATCCAGGTGATTGGCTTTCGCATTCTTTCATGCCATTAATTAAATGGCTCCTGCTTATGAGGTCTGCTGTACCCACCCTATTTAAAATTGCAACATCCTACTCTCTTCACTCCACTTAGCACCATCTAACACACAATAGGATTATTTCATTTGCCCTTTGCCTGTCTTCTTCCTTAGGATACAAGTTCCAGGAGTTTCTTTTTCCCTAAATTGTCCTAACACTTTATTTCCACTGGTTTTCCAGGACAAAGAGACACTGGTAAATATTTGGCCAATGAATGATATCATATTTTTAAAAATATATCCCAAGCATTTTAAATTACTTACCATTGAGTTAAATCAATGTTTCAGAAAGATAGATGTTTATTTATGGTACATCAGCATGTATCCTAGTTTGAAAAAGTTTGCCCTGTAGAATTTCATAGATCTGAAAGGTATCATCTGCCACCACAAATGTATGTGGTGGTGATGTTGAAGTGTTAAAAAATAAATATTAACAACTCTCTGGCATATTCTGCTAAGAATGCATGTAAGAAAATAATGTATTTTAAAATACTGTGCTTGATCAAATAAGACTGACAGCGTCTGAAAAACTTGGCCATATTCTCATATCTCTTGTTTATACCCTACCAGCAGCCCCCATCACTATTCTGAAAAATTGAGCTTAAATACAGCTCTGCATATTTATTTTTTAAGAGAGAGGGACAGTGCGTGGGGAGGGGGAAAAAGAAAGAAAGAATCAGTTTTATTTAGTTTTTCATGTGGCTTTCGTTGTTCCAACACTTCGTTGTATACGTGGTGCTGGGGTCTGGTTTAAACTGGCATCCCCACGCATGCCAGGCAAGCTCTATAACCGTCAAGCCACCACTGCAGCTCCTGCATATTTATTTTAAAAAACATGTGATGTAAGAATAATTTGGTTCAAATAATGTGTTTTTATATCAATTTCTGTTTGACAAGATCAGGCCCTTTACACTTGTTGATTTTAATTCTTAGAGCAACTCTTAGGTATTATCATCTGTTTTTCAGATGAAGAAATTAAGGTACAGAGAAATTGATTTTATGGCCCTTGTCACAGTCAACCATGATGGAACTCAACCCTATACATTCCCTTCCTCTTAATCCGTCTTAAAACTTTGTTAACTCATTTGACAAAAATGTTTTGAACTGTTTTGCTCACAGTACTTTGAGAATGGGCATATGAGTGGAAGGATTTTTAGATTCTACAAGAAGACACTGGTTTAAATATATTGCTACCTCAACTTGTATACTTGTCCAAGTTGTCTTATTTGAAAATAGAAATTATTTCCCTTTATCATAAAAATTAGTGATATAAGAAAACAATCATGGAGATATGTATTTATTCATTTGTAAGCAATATATCATGTGCCACCTTTATTAATCCAGAGTATAACAAAGTAAATCTTATACAGTTTGAAATAAATGACACTTTTTTTTTAGCTTTTTCTGTACAGTTTATTTTCATTATTGAAAAGCCATAAAAGAGTGCTGGAGTGGTGGCTCAGTGGTTACAATGCTTGCCTGGCATGTGCAAGGACGTGGGTTCAAACCCCAGCACCATGTAAATGATGAAGTGTCAGAACAGCGAACGCCACATGAAAAACTAAAGCTGATTCTTTCTCTCTCTTTAAAAAAAAAAAAAAAGAAAAGCCATAAAAGCAAAATGAAAACAAAATCTCTGTAAAAATAATCGTTGAGAGATAATCATTGTTAATATTTTGGTTTATGCTATACCACATGTGTGGTTGCGTAGTATAAGAATTTGTTTAAGGTAAAATTTTAAATTCTGAAATTTAGAACTTCTGGGTTTATATGTATGGAGGAGGAGTTGAAAGGCCTTTCTTTTCCTGGTCTCCCTACAGCACCACCTCTACTAGAAATCTGGGTGCAGAAGAGTTATAGAATTTATTCCTGATCCTGAAATAGCCTGCTTTTATTCTCGATTCCCTACATTTTAGCTGTAATTTTTTTTTCAGGGCTGTAATTTTTTAGGGTTACTGAGCAGTTAGTTGTGGCTTTGTCAATCACATATTTCTTACAGTAGAGCAAAATTTGGATAAATAAGGAAAAATAATTTTGAAGTGTACAACTGCATAATCCATAAGTAGATAGAACTTTTTTTTTTTTTTAAAGAGAGAGGGACAGTGAGAGAGGCAGAGAAAGAGGGAAACAACTTTATTTAGTTTTTCACATGGCCTTAGTTGCTCCAACACTTAGTTGTGTACATGGTGCTGGGGTTTGAACCCGGGTCCTCATGCTTGCCAGGCAAGCACCGAAACCCCTGAGCCACTGCTCCAGCCCCAGAACTTCTTAATTTAAAAAAAAAATCAGCATTTCATTCAATACAAATGTTTTCTTTAGCTACTGAATAAATTTGGTTGTGTCGTTACCCAGGATAACATAGTGGCAGAGAAGACAGGAACACAAACAGTAAAATATAATAATTGTTTTAATAGAATAATGACCAGGTTAACATTGTGGTGCGAAAGAGTTGACTGTCAGGGAAAGCTAATACTGCCTTCTGAGTTGGACTCAGAGGAATAGCAGGCATTTACCAGGTAGCCCTTAAGGTTCTTGGACTTTTCTTTTACCTAACCCTAGATGACCTGATGACCCGATGTCCTACTTCACAGAGAATATGACGTTGTGTTGGAACTCTCCTCTTTTTCTAAATTCAGAGGGACAGAGTTCCTTCTGTCCAAGGTTGACCTCTTCAACTCTACTTACTCTCTTATTTGTATCACGACCAACTTAAGCCTTAAACTCTTATACCAACAGTGATTGGGGGTACCAGAATCTCTTTCAGGATGTCTGTGAGGTCCAAATCACATATGGGTAAAAGATTCATTGAGTGCAATGGATTTTAATGTGCAGTATTCATTGAAACAACTTCAGATTCCGCTTCTTTTCCTTCTCCCACTCCCTTCCCCTGTTCTTTCCTTCCCTTCATAACATCATTCGACATCTTAGAGAGTCTACTTTTATCATTTATTCACTGTTCATTACAATTTTTTTTGGTACCAGGGATTGAAACCAGGGGCACTTAACCACTGAACCACATTCCCCAGCCCTATTTATTTATTATTTATTTTTGGGACAGGGTCTCATTGAGTTGCTTAGGGTCTCACTAAATTGCTGAGACTGGCCTCATACTTGCAATCTTCTTGCCTCAGTCTCCTGAGCTCCTGGAATTATTGGTGTGCACCACTGTGCCCTGCTACTACAGCTTTCCAAAGTCACCAGTGGCCTACTAGTTTCCAAATCTTACATACCTATCAGTAATCGGTATTTATTTGACATTTCTAGATTTCTAGAATGGGGACAGGTAGGTTACCATTCTAGAAATCTGATATGGTACTGTCCAGATTTTCTTTTTGCCTCCATGACATATTGATATTTTTTAAAGTTTTTCTTTTCCTTCATTTCTTCCTATTCTACACATTCCTAATATGCAGCCTCATTTTAACTTGTTGCCTCAACCATATATGCAAATATGCTCTCAATTTATATTTGGGAATGCTTACATAGTGAGATTCTATGTTGAAACTGCCCTGCTAAGCTCCAGACATGTATATAGCTACTTGGTACCAGCTTCCCTTGTTGGTGCCAGAAATAGGTATTTCGAAAAACCCAGGTATCATCTTCATTTTTCCCTCACTTTCCCTTTCATCTAATCTCTGATCTCTCATGAAATTATTCTGAGTTGTTCTCTTAAACATTTTTGACTTTTTTTTCTCTATTCCCTGACAGTATGCCTTTTTTTTTTCAAGTTTTCATTTCTGCTCATCTCAATTGTTGCAGAAATTTTCAAGCTGGTCTACTTGCCTTGATAAACATTTCTTCATTTTTTTATCCAGAGGGCTCCACTTAACTAAATAAAATCGTATAATACCCCACTTTAAGAATCTTGAAGTTGGGGCTGGAGTGGTGACTTGATGGTTGCAGCACTTGCCTGGCATGCACGAATAAACAGGTTTGAACCCCAGCACCCACGTACACAACTGAGTGTCTGAACACCAAAAGCCATCTGAAAAATTCAATGAAAGTTGATTCTCTCTCTCTCTTTCTCTCTCTCTCTGTCCTTCTCTCTTTAAATAAAAAAAAAGAATCTTGAAGTTGCTCCTCTGAAACATTTTTTTAACAAAGAGAGAGGGGTAGTGAGAAAGAGAAAGAGAGAATCAATTTTAGTTAGTTTTTTATTTGACTTTTGTTGCTCCATTACTTCGTTGTGTATATGGTACAGGCATTTGAACTTGTGTCCTTGCGCATGCAAGGCAAGCACCGTTACTGCTGAGCCACCGCTCCAGCCTCCTCTGAAACTTTTAATACTAGTTTTTAATTCCCTTGTTCATGATGATTTGACCCTCCTATTTCTCCGACTTCATCTCTTTTATCCATATCATATGCATCCTGTGGTCCAGCTATAGTAGACTACTTGTTTCAGCCTAACCCATCTCCCCAAGTCCTCTTACCTCTTGCCATGCTATTCCCTCCACCTAGAATTTCCTTTTAGGTTTATCCTCATTCCCTTCTACTCATCCTTCTACCCTTTCACTCAACCAAATCTGTCATGATATACCTCATTCTTACTGTTTCTGTTTAATGCTCCTTCTTTGGGCCCCATACTACTCTTAGCATATCTCTTTTCATGTTTATCACTGATTTTAATTGAGTGTATCCTCTGCTAGACTGAGCAACTTGAGAACAAAGATTTACTCTTTGCATTCCCATCGCTTAGTGTAAAGCGTGATATATGTTGGCTGAATATGTATGTATGAATGAATAGAAGGAAAGGAATGGTCCTTCTAGAAAAAAGAATGACATGAGTAATGTATCATTATAGAAGCAGAGTCATACAGCATGAATTTTGGAGTCAGATATCAGTTTAAGTACCAGATCTTGGGGGCTGGAGTGGTGGCTCAGTGGTTACTGCACTTGCTTGGCATGTGCAAGTACACGGGTTCAAACCCCAACACCCACATATACAACTAAGTGTCAGAGCAATGTAAGCCATGTGGAAAAACTCAATAAAAATTGATTCTCTCTCTCTCTCTCTCTCCCTCCCCCCCTTCTCTTTAAAAAAAGAAAGAAAGAAAAAAGTACCAGATCTTTCACTTACTACCATTACAGAATAGGAGTGACAAAATGTCTTAGTCACTGGAAGGATTAAGTGAAATATATAATTCACCTAGTAGGATACTGGGCAATAATTTATTCCTTCCTACAATAAGCAAAGAACACCAGTATCTACAATTATAAGCCACTATGTATATATTAATTGAATAAAATCAGCATGGTCCCCAAACTCATGGAGCTTAAACTCTAATGGGGCAGACAATAAGCAAGTAACAATTAAGTATGTGCAATCATGAAAGATAGCTAGGTGAGGGGCAGTAACCTTACTTAGATATGGGGGTCAAAGAAGGCCAAAAAGAAGTGAATACTGACCCAGAAGCTTATGATTGATGCAGGGAAACTTTGCTTTTTACTCTTGTGGTTTTTGAATTTTTTACCCTATGAATGTATTTTTTACTCTGGAAATTAGTTTTGTGTTTTCAAGAAAAAAGTAGAGGGAAGCAAAATAATTGAAAGAATATCTGTTTGTCTTGACTAATTAGAAGGAAAAAGATAGGGGCTGGAGGGGTGGCTCAGCGGTTTCAGCGCTTGCCCGGCAAGCACAAGGACCTGGGTTCAAACCCCAGCACCATGTACACAACTAAGTGTTGGAGCAGCCAAGGCCATGTGAAAAACTGAATAAAGTTGTTTCTCTCTTTCTCTGTCTCTCTCACTGTCCTCTCTCTTAAAAAAAAAAAAAAAGAAGAAAGATCACTACCTACTAAGAGTAAGGGACATGAATAACATAAAAGCCACAAAGAGAGGTAAGAGCATGAAGTAGTCACTAAGGACAACAAGAGAGAAGAAGTAAAAGGTTTAATAGCAGGATTGAAGGGCCAGTGGAAGATGGGTTATTGTAAATTTATATTCACATCAGTCTGTTCTGTTACCTAGTTCCCTACATTTGTACTCTGCAGCTCTGGTAGACAAGTATGAACTTGCGAGACTTATCCCTGGCTTCAACTCTCCAGAGTGGAGTAATAGAAAAAAAGTGGGGAGGGAATGAGGAAATAAAGGTTCTGTTTGGAGAGCAGTTGAAGTGGCAAACCACAGATTTTTGGCTCAGTAGGGAAATGAATTTTGTTCTGGCATATCTCAGGGACTCAAAAAATTTGAAGAGGGCTGGGCATGACGACTCCAGCCTATAAACAACTGGGGAGGCGAAGCAGGGAGATCACAAATTGGAGGCCAGCTTCAGCAACTTAGACTTTGTCTCAAAAAGAAAACATAAAAAAGACCAGGGATGTAGCTTGGTGGTAAAAGTGCCACTGGTTTCCGTCCCTAATACCTAAAAAAGTAGATGGATGGGCCATATCTTTTGTGTTTATGTGTATGTGGTACTGGGGATTTAACCCAGGGGTCTTCTACCACTGAGCTACATCTCCATCTCTTTCAATTTTCTATTTTGAGACAGGGGCTTGCTAAGGTGCCAAGTCTGGCCTTGAATTTGTGCTCCTCCTGCCTGTCTCCTAAGTCACTGAGATTATAGGCAAGCACCTCCATACCTGGCTAGACCATATCTTTTTTTTTTAATTTTTTTATTTTTGAGCAACCTTACAAGATTTTAACAAAATAATATAAAATGTGTATAAAATGTGTACATATTCTGGATATTGCAATTATCCCCAGGAGTGCCCCCCCATTACCCTCCCTTATCCCTCCCTTCCCCTTCCCATTATAGCTCTAAAAAAACTATTAGATTGTAAAGCATTACATCTTATCTGGATTTAACTCATGTTTCTAGACCAACTTTCTCATTGTCCAGGGACTAGTCCCCACCTCCACAGATGAGTGGAGACAATCGACCCTTAGATCTCTGGGTTAAGCTGATTTTACTCATCATGATCTCTTCCATAACCATCCATTTACCCTCGAAGGCT
>PVKS010018981.1:0-39200 GCA_004027875.1 Aplodontia rufa
GAGAGAGAGAGAGAGAGAAAGAGAATCAATTTTTATTGTGTTTTTCCAAATGGCTTACATTGCTCTGACACTTAGTTGTATATGTGGGTGCTGGGGTTTGAACCCATGTACTTGCACATGCCAGGCAAGTTCAGTAACCACTGAGCAATTGCTCCAGCCCCCTAATGTTATCCACTATTAATTTGCTCATGCAGCTTTAAAAAAAATTTAAAGGGCTATTTGTTGGACAGCACTGATAAGGGAGACTGAAGAGGTGGAGTCTGTACTTCTGGATACCAGGTGGGGGCAGCAGAGAGTTGCTAGAATCAGAATTCCAGGTAGAAGTCCTGAATATGTCCTACCCAAACTGAGAGGCTCAGAAAGGCAGGGTGTCCACAAAGGGGTAAGAGAGGGGTGCAGTGAAGACCCAAGGACTAGATTCTGGCTCCTGACTGAGATGGCCTGGAGCCAGGGCAATATAGAGAAGCGAGAGCTCTCTCTAATGTTGCATAGCATTGAAGTCACACAGTGGTGTGTTTGACTCCTGACTCTCAACTTGGGCTTTATTTGACTTCTGTAAATCTCAGTTATCATAATTATAAGTTGGAGATGATAGCATTTGTTTTTTATTGCTTTATGTAGGAGCTTATGTTTATTGACTATTTCCTATTATTTTATTTTAATGAGTCATCAAGAATGTATAAGAAGGGACTTCTTTTCATTTTGAAGCAGACCCAGGTTGCAGGTCTTACTACACAGGGGTTTATAGTAAACTAAACAAGGCTCAACACTTCTGACCCTCTTTGGATCTTCAGGCAGAACTTCAGAGAATCCTCTGAATTGTCATATCCTTTGCCAGCAAAAGTCTTAAACTGTTCCCTGGACCCCCTAAGCTGGTAACACATGCATTTATTCATTACGGAAGGTGCCCTGTCTTATGTTAAGCAAGCTTTAGGGTTGCACAGGTGAGAGAAATGGGATTAGAATGCTGTAATTCCATGGGGGAGGGGGAGAGGGTTTCAGTGATAGTGCTGGAAAGGAAGAATTCTGTAGAGCTCCTCGTCCCCATATCACCCTGTCTTCTAAATTCCCTAATCTACCAAGCTCCGGTGAATTTCACCTCTGCTGATGGTCTCCATCACCCACCAGAAAAGTGACAGTCTTATGTGTATTATCAATAGAAACAGCTCCATTTTCTAAGACCAGAGTTCAGGTTTTCCTCTCAATACTGCCCAACCTCCTAACTGAGTCAGGAAACTTTTCGAGCACTCCATATGTGCAAAGAAGGGTTTTTCTCTCTGGGTATGGGCTGTGGCACTTGTCACAACTTTTCTTCTTGCATTAATTACTTCTGGTACCAACCTCAGGAGATTGAACAGCTTCTCTTCCTCTTTGCTCCAGAAGGCAGTAGATATAGCTCTGCCCAGAATTATTCCTTACATCATTTTCCCTTTCTGTGGAGTTCTAGATATTGCTCCTTAGAAAGATATTCCCTGGGCAATATTTGTGATTTAAATGTACAATTAAAAACTAACGATCTGGCATTTGCTTATACTAGGAATATTTGATTCTGAGGGTTTATGTTGTGATAGAATTAAATTATCGATAGAACATTTGGCATTCTGAAGCAAAGCCTGATGTAGCTCTAGTTTATAGACCACAAGACACACAATGCAAGTATAATAAACAAGTATACATATACTGAGGATGAGAAAAATTTCTTAGCAACGGGGTACATGTAGTCAAAGAAGCTCGTGGCCAATCACCTTGATACATTAGAATTTTTATGATTTCTAATGATAGAAACCACATCAACCTGGCTTGTGGGAAGAAAGCACTTACTTTCACTGTAAACTGAAAAGACCAGTTGTGCAGCTAGCCTCAGGCATGGGGTCTAGTGGTGTTGTCTGTGTGCCTTCACTCTCTCAAAACTTTATGATAGGCAGGATGGAAAATAGAGCCCTGATCGTGTACTCTTCCAGCTTAACAACCCACGGTAAGATAGCCTTTTCCCCAGAAACAGAAAAGCACTGGGAAGACTGATTGGCTTAGGTGAGTCCCATGCCTGGGTCCAATCCAATTGCTGTGGTCAGTGGGGATGGAATATTCTAATTACCTGGATTGATCATGTTCTTGGGGAAGAGAAGAGAAGGTAAGGATTAACCCTGTGGGAACCATGCAGCAGCAGAAGAGGAAGGGGACACAGGAAAGTGGGCAGATGGAACTTGTGGTGTTTAGATGGGAGTAGGACTGATTACCATGGAGGAGGTCAGTATTCCATCCAAAAATGTTAAGAGCAATCAATAATCCAATCCAAGTTTTGCTAAAATTATAAGTGGACATGAGAAACTGAAGTAAGATGCTAGGCTCCTTGCTAGGCCTAGGAGAGTCATATGTTAATGTGTATTACAGCCACATCACTTATAGGTGAAAATCACTTCTGATGCCCCAAATGAAAGAAGGGCTGAGCTAGAATAGCTCCCTCATAAGAGCTCTGGTGTACTTTCTCTGAGTGCATCTTAATGGTTTCATGGGGTTATAGCCTATGGGTCAACGTGGCCTTGGTGTGACTTTGTGAGATACCAGCTGTGTATGTAGTGACCAGAAAGTCTCCAGAATCTCACTTATTCATTTGTACCTGCCTAGTCAGAATGTTGGGAAGGTTAAATCAGAATACGTAGCATAGTTCCTATCACTTAATAAGGAGGAACACATTTTATTGATGCTGCTAAAGCTGGGGTTTCCTTTTTCAACCAATTAAGTCAAATTCCTACAGTTTGGGATCCAGGCAGGGTGCATCCATCTTTGGAAACCCCACTGAGCTCCCAATAGTATGGCATATAGCAGGTATTCAATAAATAATGGTTGAAAAATGAGTGAAGAAATGCAGGTTGCTTATTTTCTTTCAAATTGTTCCCCAGGTCTTTATTATGAAATGCTGTTCAGACCTGCAGCTCTACTAAAGGACAAATTATTCTTTGAACAAGAAAATTATTAAAAAAATTTTTTTCAATTTTATTTAGTTTATCATGTGGCTTTCACTGCTCTGACACTTCATTGTGTACATGGTGCTGGTGTTCGAACCCACATCCTTGCGCATGCCAGGGCAGTGCCATAAGCACTTAGCCACCGCTCCAGCCCCAAGAAAATTATTTCTTAATATTTTCCCTCTAGCTTTCAGAAGTGTGGACCAACATTACTGCAGGGAAGCTTTTCAGTATACTGAGATGTCAGTCCTGGCTTTGTGCTAAAGTATAGAATTTTCCATGGCTTATTTTGCTACCTTAGAGATATTTTGATCTTGTTTCCCCAAATTGCCCATGAAAGACATGAATAAGTTGTTCTCATTGACTTCTCCAAAGACCCTTCTCCATTCCAGGAGGATGGAGAAAGCTGACCTGGCCTGACATTGTCTGGGATAAACGTGATGGATTTTTAAGCCAACTTTGGACTAGTCCTGGGATACTCAGCATGGAGGACGTGCCATGGCAAACAACTACTTAGAAAGACAGGCTGTTCTTTTGGGAAATAGTAACCAAGAGTAAAGTGCTGCGGAGGTGCTCATTTTCAACATCTTAAATTTGGCCAAGAATATGTGGAAAAAGTGGTAACCTTCTCCCCATTCCGTCAGAACTTTCAGCCCTGGAAAGGTGTTCCAGGGTCACCAGAGCTCTTATCTCAAACCCCAAACTGCAGGCTTAGTGAAGACAGGGCAATGAGCCTGAACGGGCTGGCCAACTACCAAGAGAACATTCTTGTCACCTTGATTTTGAGAGTAAAGCAGACAAATGAAGTTAGTGACTTCAGGACCAATTACTGGCTGCAACCAAAGTCACTTTGGACTTCTCATTTAGCAATCAGAAAGATTCTACTTGGAAGATTAGACATTCCTTAAATCTGAACTGCAGGGCAGGGATTGTGTTTGAAAATAATAGATTATTTTTGCTCCACTGCTGGAAAGGATGAACAGAAATAATAGGGCTTGTGTGTGCCGGGCAGAAAATAAGGGCCTGAGGCTCTGGACTTAGGCTGAGAAATTGTGGGCAGATGGGCGTAAAGCAGGACTCCCGCTGAAAGCGCAAAGGCTGCGCATCTCTCTGGCTGACCTTTCTTGGCAATTTGGATGGACGTGAAAGACAATACAGGCAGGTGGAGGAGCCTGCCGAGGCTCCTGAGAACAGTGTGACGAGTCTGCCAGTCAGTATGATGTGTCACCAAGGCAGTGACAAAAGCTGGAATATGAAACGTTGCCACAAAGAAGAGAAGCCGGAAGGGTAGGACAGATTCTGGGCAAAGATGCTAAAGAAAACACCAATAAGGCTGGCTTCACTCTTCTGAAATCTGTCAGTCCATCTCTACTTTTAGCCATACCAACAGGGGGCAGTGGATTTGCATATATGGGTGGAATCACTCAGCTGTTGATTTGGGAAAGAAAAAAAAAGAAAAAAATCCATCATGAATGAAAATAATAGTGAAATGCACTTACTTTGTTAGGATGATTTGGAATATTTTCTATCAATGAAATATCAGGAAGTTTTTCAGCTCATGCACATGGAATGGAGCAAGTACGATCTAGGTTTCAGACAGATATAGAACCGAAGAACTATCTCCCTAAATACTATGAGATTTCACCAGGTGGTGATCATAACCTGGCATTTGTACAGAGAATAACTTTTCAAAGTGCTTTTATGTGCTTCTTTCATTCAAGGCGTGACGCAACCCTGCATGGTTTGTAAGGCCTGCTTTAGTATTTGATTCCCCTGAGAAGGATGGTGAGACTGAAACCCACGAAGGCCCAAAAGGCTTGCTCAATGTTGCATGTTCAGTTAATGGCAGAGCTGGTGCAGGAAGCCAGGTCTCCATTCTCTTCGCCGTCTTCACAGCAGCCCTCGGAGCTGCCTCTGTTTTGGCAGATGCCATCTTCCGCTTTGACCTGAACCAGCGTTTAGACAACCCGGACTTTTCAGGGATAGGTTTTGAAGCCCCCTCCGTGGGAAGTCCTGGTACTTCCCTAAGCAGTGTAGGCACTTGTTTGAACAGATTTGCAAAAGGGAAAGTTTTCTCTTTTAAAGTGTTTGTTTTGTGAAAATGGAGTCCATTTCTTAGCAGCCCAGTGCAGAGGTAATTAACATGGTCTGAGTCAGTGGAGCTCACGGCGGGCAGTTTTACTCCTCCAAAATTATGCTTGGAGAGTTTCAAATGGCCAAGGTTTCTCAGAACACCAGTAAGAAGAAAACGAACAAATCAAATTCCAATTACTTTTATGGATCTAGTATTGTAATAACTTTTTTTAGTCAAATAAAATTACATTTATCCAGGACACAAATAAAGAGGAGAATGGGCAAAGGCAGCTATATATCATGAGAATTAATGTTTTGTCTTCCCTTTATTGATATTTAACTTTGTGGCATCAAAAGATATTCATTAAGTGCTCTTTCCTGAGACTAGTTTCCCCATGTAAAGCAAGTCTTCTTAGTTTCTGGAGAGCTCTTGCAGTGGATTCCTTTCTTTAGTCATGAGCCCCAGAGGAACCAATGTTAAGGTCCACTCACACCCAAGAAGGATCACTGGTTTGGAGTGGACGCCGTTGTGGACTTTTGGGAGCTGTTTAAGAGGAATCAGTGTCCAGACTTTCTCCCTTTTCTTGAGACCAAGAGTTGGTTGTTGTTAGGTCTCCCAGTCGCAACATGAACAGGGGACTGGCCCCTTGCTATCTCAGTCATTTTCTGAACCAGGGTTCAGATTTCTCCCCACATGGTTTAGGGTTTTTTGGAGAAGCTCCCCTTACTTGACTGGATTCTCAGAGTGCTATGGATTCTGTCTGTGGGCAGACCTGTGGCGACGTTGGTTTACAAGGACCCACAGGCCATCTCTGAGTTAGGTGGAATTGTTGAGAATATTACATTGAGTTTGAGAACATTTGAGATTGGTGGAAAGCATCTCAGGAGTTGAATGCCAAATATTGGTCTAGCTGTCAAACTGGGTCTTGGAGCTGGAGCAGGGGCTCAGGGAGTAAAGCAATATAGCAAATGGGGTGAGAAATTAGTTGGTTGGGATGAGGATGGGCAATTGAGTGGGAGGAGGATTGGGGTGTGTGTTTCAGGATGGCAAAGATGAGTGAGGAGAGGCTCTGGAAGCCTCAGAAACATCTTGCAGAAGGGTGGGCTTGATCTGTTCAAAGCAAAGGCAATTTGCAACAAAAATAAAGAAACATTTAGCATCATTTTTACTTTTGTGTAATAGGATTGCTATTGCTGTTTTTAATTTGCATTCCCACCAGCAGTGTATGAGGTCCCCTTTCTGCTCACCTTTCCCAGTATGTGTGTGTGTGTTTGGTAATAGCCATTCTAATCCAGGTGAGGTGATATCTCACTGTGGCTTTGATTTGCGCTTCTCTGATGATTAGTGATATTGAGCATTTTTTTCAGGTACTCATTGGCCATTTGTATATATTCTCTTTTGAAAAATGTCTAGTCAGATCATTTCCCCATATTCATATTAAAATTCATCGATCTGTATACTTAAGATTTATTCACTAAAAAAAGATTTATTCAGTATACTATATAAAATTATGTTTCAAAAATTTGTAAAATAAAAGAAAATAATACTTTAAATTGATGT
Source organism: Aplodontia rufa (assembly GCA_004027875.1). Classification (NCBI taxonomy): domain Eukaryota; kingdom Metazoa; phylum Chordata; class Mammalia; order Rodentia; family Aplodontiidae; genus Aplodontia; species Aplodontia rufa. The sequence continues at coordinate 6,601 of PVKS010018981.1, forward strand.
CATAATTACATACTTTTTTGGGTCCAATGTGATGTTTTGACACATATATACAATTGTAGCGGTCAAATCAAGCTAATTAACATATCATCTTATTTACCTATCAATTTTATAGTGAGACATTTGAAATTTACTCAATCTTTATTTTTGGTGAACTATGAAATAATTTTATTGCAAATTGACAATTTATAATTATATAAGTTTATGGGGTACAAAATGATGTTGTTTATGAATACAATGTGGAATAATTAAATCAAGCTAGTAAACATATCCATCACATCAAAAACTTAAAGTTTTTGTGATAAGAACATTTGAAATTTATTCTTATAGTTTTTTAAAATATAAAATATCCTATCCTTTACTATATCCATTTCACTGTATAAGAAAACTAAAAAGAAGTTCCTACTGTCTGAGATTTTGAACCCTTTGACCATCATCTCCCTACCAACGCCACCCCACAGCCTCTGTAACCATTTTATCCTCAGCTTCTGTGGATTCCACACAGAAGCAGGGACACAGTACAGTCTGACCTACAGCCTTCAAGTTTTGCATCCTTTTTCGCTCAGTCAGTTTGAAAAATACAATACAGTGTTATTGACTCTCTTACCTTGTGGTGCAATAGATTTCAATACCTATCTCTTCTACTATCTGAAATTTTGTACCCTTTGACCAGGAACTCCCTATTCCTTTTCTTTCCTCTTCTCAGCCCCTTGTAAACACCATTTTAACATCTATATCTACGAGTAAAACTTTTTTAGATTACACAGTGAGATCAGGAGGTATTTAACTGTTTGTGCCTGGCTTATTTTCCTAAGTATAAAGTCCTCCAGATTCATCCATGTTGTTGCAAATGACAGGATTTCCCCCATTTGAAAGGCTGAATAGTATTCTGTTATGCATACATAATAGAGTTTCTTTATTCAACCTAAGTGACGGACCCTTAGGTTGGATTCTGTATCTTGGCTATTGTGAATAAACACTGTAATAAACAAAGGAGTGCAGATACCCTTTTGGCATATACTTTCAACTCCTTTGGATACATACCCACTATAGTGGGATTGCTGGATCATGTGGTAGTTCTATTTTATTTTTTGAGGAACCTCCATACTGTGTTTCCGTAATGGCATTTCTCATTTACATTCTCACCTACAATGTATAAGAGTTTCCTTTACTTCAAATCCTCACACTCATCTTATGAAAGCCATTCTAATAGGAATGAGGTGATATATTATTGTGGTCTTAATGTTCATTTCATAATGATTAATGATACTGAACACATTTTCATATGTCTTTTTGCTATTTGTATGTCTTCTTTTGAGAAATGTCCCTTCAGGCCTGTTTTAGTCAGCCTTTTCACCACTGTGACCAAAAGACGTACAAGAATAATGTAGAGGAGAGGAGAGGAAGTTTCTTTGGGGCTCATAGTTTCAGAGGTCTCAGTCCATAGATGGTCAACCCCACTAGCTCTGGGCCCAAGACGAGGTGGAACATCATGGTGGAAGGGAATGGCAGAGGAAGCTGGGAGAGGGTTGCACCCACCAGGGATGAAATATATACCCCAAAGGCATGCCCACCTTCTCCAGCCACACCCCATCTGCCTGTAGTCACCATCCACTTAATTCCCATGAGTGGATTGATGCACTGAGTAGGTTAAGGCTCTTAAGGCTTTTAGCCCATTTTTTTAAAAAAGAGAGAGAGAGAGAGAGAGAGGCAGAGAGAATCAGTTTCTATTGAGTTTTTTCACATGGTTTTCATTTTCATTGCTCCGACACCTAGCTGTGCACATGGATTCTGGGTCTGAACCTGTCCACTCGAGCATGCTGGGCAAGCATGGCAACTGCCCCTTTTTGCCCATTTTTAAATGGGTTATTTGTTTTCTTGCTATTAGGTTCCTTAGACATTTTTTATATTAACCCCAGATCAGGTGTATGGTTTGAAAATATTTTCTCCCGGTGTGTTTGTTTTCTTTTCACTTTTTTCCTTTTGCTGTAAAAAAGTTTGAGGTCCTCCACTTTGTCTATTTTTAGTTTAATTGCCTGTGCTTTTGGAGTCATATTCAAAAAATCCCATTGCCCAGAATCATGCTGCAGAACTTTAAAAAAAATGTTTTATTAAAGAGCGGAGTAATTGTACAATCATAAATGCATATAAAGTAACAATATGATATGCATACATTCTTAAACCAGAATTACTCTCTATGTCCCTCCCTTTTCTCCCTCCCTCTCTGCCGCTGATACATATCTATGGTTGTCCTAGATTATGTATCACTGTGCCTTTGCTAATACATGTGGTTGACTACCTTTCGCACAGGCCTGGGTTTAGCTCCAGCCTCCACAGATGAGTGAAAACATTTGACTCTTGACTCTCTGGGTTTGGCTACATGTTATAGAACTTTATCTCTGTTTTCTTTGAGTAGTTTTACAGCTCAAGTTTTATTTTTTCTTAATCAATTTTTTAAAAGAGAGAGGGACAGTGAGAGGGAGAGAGAAAGAGAATCACCTTTATTTAGTTTTTCACATGGCTTTCATTGCTCAGACACTTCGTTGTATATGTGGTACTGATGTTTGAACCTGCATCTACTGAAACCGCTGAGCCATTGCTCCAGCTGTTCTTAATCCATTTTGAATTGATTTTATACATGGTGCATGAGAAGGAATATAGGAAGTGAATTAATATTTTGTGTGACTTTTCAACAGTTGGATTTTTCATGTATATTTTATATAAATATATAACTGATCATATCATACATGATTTGATGATTCACATAACTTAAAAAGGTGTTTATGCCATCTTTTTTTTTTTAAAGAAATAACTTTATTTAGTTTTTCACATGGCCTTAGTTGCTCCAACACTTAGTTGTGTACGTGGTGCTGGGGTTTGAACCCGGGTCCTCGAGCTTGCCAGACAAGCGCTGAAACCACTGAGCCACCGCTGCAGCCCCTGTTTATGCCATCTTAATGCTTGAAAGGTTAGCCATAAAAATATCTTGGGGTGATAGTGACTGGGGGTGAGGTTTCTAACATATAAAGTTTAAAGTAGCCCTATTATTTTTGGTCTCCCCTAGAGCATTATCTGATGTCTCTAATTCCTGATTTTTTAGACATTTGAGTTATTTGGTTCCTCATCAATATCTGTCTGCTCATTTTTCTTCTTGTTGCTGAGTGGTTAACCATTTTTCTGATAGCTTTCCATCTTCATGTGGATGGTGCTTTGGAGTTCCATTGGGGTGGGATGTGTTTTTCTGTTTTTTGTTCTAATTATTATTATTTTTTGAGAGAGGGAGAGAGGAAGAGGGAAAGAGAGAAACAATTTTATTTATTTTTCATCTGGCTTTTTTTTCTCCAACACTTAGTTGTATATGTGGTGCTGGGGTTTGAATGTGGGTCCTCGCACATACCAGGCAAGCACTCCAACCACTGGGCCACAGAGCCAGCCCTGTTCTAATTATTTATGAGTCTTAGATTAAATCCCTAATGAGGCCATGTTGGTCTTTGCACCTGAGGTCTCTTTATCAGATCGGAGACCATTAGAAGGAATGTTAGGAAGCCGTTGGGCCACTGTTTATAGGCTCATATCATCTCTGGTGATATAGGAAATAGTATACAGATGGCAAAGGAAGTGGCCTCAACACCTAGGGGTAGGTGTATCTTTTTGTACAACAGGGAATTCTTGCAAAGGCAATTTCCCCATGACTCCGATAATGCACAAGTTCCAGGAATCCACATCTGCCTGAGTCCCTTGCAGGTCTCTAGGAGGAGCAATTAGCAAGATTGCTCTCATACTTTTGTGTTCTCTCTTTAGAATTCCCCTAAACTGTATACGCTTTGGCACATATCAACCTAGACCCCCTCCTATAGTCCAAGGCTTTGTGTTGCCATCAGTGTCCTGGAAATTATGTGTTATTAAAGTGTTCTGGGCTCATTTCAAGGGGAAAAGGGCTTTGAAAGGCTTTAGGGTGGTCACTTTATATAGTCTACCTCATGTGTGTTTTCACAGCTACTCTTTGTTTAGAATGAGTCTGAGTAGAAAGTGCGAGTAGGTTTAAGGAAAGATGTTAAGTGTGTAATAACATTAAGAGCATGTAATATAGACAAAAGTCATGCAGGTGGTGTATGAATTAGTAAGATTCGGAAAACATTAAATTATTTTACAGAAACAAGAGAAGAATGGAGTAGTAAGAACAATGGGGGGCTGGAGTGGTGCCTCAGTGGTTAAGGCGCTTGCCTAGCATGCGCGAGCACCCAGGTTTAAGCCGCAGGACCACATACATAATCAAGTGTCGGAGCAACGAAAGCGAAGAAGAATTAAATAAAATCAATTCTCTCTTCCTCTCTCTCACTGTCTCCCTCTCAAAGAAAAAATTATGGCTCTGGAATCAGTTTTTGCCTTTTTATTTTTTAAGAGAGGGAGGGACAGTGAGAGTGAGAGATTTGCCTTATTTTTACGAGAGAGAGAGAGAGAGAGGGATTTTTTTCAATCTGGTTTTTGTTTTCCTTTTATTTATTTGTGTATGAGGTGTTAGGGATTGAACCCCGGACCTCATGCATGCCAGGCAAGCACTATACCACTAAGCCATTTTGTCCAGTACCAGCTTTTGCCTTTTCTGAATCCCAATTCTACCTGCTTCTAACTGAGTAATACTTAGCAAGTTATATATACTTGCTAGGTCTCAGTTTTCCTTATCTGTAAAATGGGGGAAAAATAGCAACACTTATCTCAAGGGATTAAATAATCAGAAGATTGATATCCGGCACATAGTAAGTACTCATAATAAGTACTCAGTAAATGATCACTGTTATAATTTCTGTTAGCAATGGTGTGGTGCTAAATCCTCTGGTCAGTTTTATGGAAGTGTAGCAGAAAACAACCAACCAATCACAAAAAAGTATTAAAGAAATGAAGTAAGGCCAGTGGGTTTTCAATGTTGGGACTGAATCTCACAGGGTTTCTCAACCTAAGCACTATTGACATTTTGGGCTGGGTATTCTATGATGTGGAATTGTCTCATGCATTGTAAGATGGTCTGGATCATCCCTGGCCTCTACCCACCAGATGCCAGTCACACCTCCCATGGTTGTGGTGACCCAGAATGTCTCCAGATGTTACCAAATGTCCCTTGGGGGAAAGACTGCTCGCTGTTTTGAGAACTGCTGTTATAGGTCAGTCTAGCAGAGGTGATGACTTATAAGTTGTGACATCATCAGCCCTCTTGATGTGGTGTTTAGACATATGTGAGAGGTGTGGGGTAGTTGAAGGAGCGTGGGCTTTGGAGAGCATCAAACCTGAGCTTGGATCCCAGGTCTCTTGCTTGTGTGCTGTGTGATCTTGGCTAAGTTATCAAATCTCTGGTCCTTTATCTATAAAAAAAAGAGCAGCAGAGCCTGTCTGTTTACCTGAGCCATGTGAAAAATGGCCCCAGTGGTGCTGGGCATAGTCATTTCATGCTGGATGCTTATCCCCATTCCTCCTGCAAGGTGGGCTGTGAAAGAAGGAGAACCAGGAGCCTGAGAGAGGTGGCCTTTCTAGTCCAGATTCTTATCCTTACCCAGTATAGACTCTGTGGTCTCTATAAATCTTGAGAAAGGGAGCTTTTCACAGAAGTACAGAAGAGTGAGCTTTGCAACTCAAGACCTCAGAGTAAGAGTGTGTGTACATATATATGCTGAAGTCACATTGGATGTATGAAGTCATATTGGACTGCCACCAGAGAGGCAAGAGCAAGGGGTAGACATTAAGCCATATGCTGTCTATATGCACGGACAGCACAAGCTTATTTAATCCTGGGTTCTTCATTCTGTATAAACTGATCTATTTCTCTGTCTCATATCTATTGGTGTCAGGATCAAACCTCATGCATGCTAGGCAAATGTTCTACCATTGAGATACAGCCCAGCCATTTTTAAAATTTAATTTTTTGGTTTTTTCATTTTTTAAATTTTATTCAGAAATTTATTTGTTGAACAATCAAACAAGTTTCTAATGAAATAATATTATGTATATATATAAATTCTGAAAATTAGATTTACCAACAAGAGTCCCCCCCCCCCCACCAATTACCCACCCTTATCCCTCCCACCCCTTCCCAATACATCTCTACAAATGCCTTAGGTTGTATGACATTACACCTTATCTGGATTTAAAACATGATACTAGACCTCCTTTCTCTATGGCCAGGGTTAATATTTAATTTTTGAGACAGGATCTCACTAAGCTGCCCAGGCTAGCCCTGAACTTGCAATCCTCCTGCTCAATCTCCCTAGTAGCTGGAATTTCAGGTGTGTGCTACCTACCATGCCAGATGCCTTTTTCTAATGGATCAATAGAGAACTGAGTAAACATATCTACAGTGAGACCATTCTACAGATCTGTGGAGTGATTGGGGTGGTGGTCACACTTTCAGGAGCCGACCTTGCAAACATCTTGAAAACTCTTACTCTCTTGACCACTACTGCCAACCCAAAGCAAGCACACAGCTGTAAGCCTGGGCCCCGTCTACCAGCCTGATAGAGGGCTTTTGCTGCACAACATAGGTGGCGGGACTTGCACAGCAGATGTGACCAAGGGAGAGACAGCTTGTTAGATACTGTACAGAGAGGTGTAAGGCTGTCACCGAGAGTGGTGTGGGAAAAGAAACATGACAATATGACTTCAGATAAAATAGCACTAAGTATTGCTGAGAAGCTGCACAAACAAAAAACCATGTTGCACATGGAAACCAGAGACAGGATGAAAGGCCATCAGGTGGAGAGACCCGAAAAAGCACAGGACTAGGAATCAGAGTTTGCTTGATTGTCTTTTCTGCAGTCAAATGCTCTACCCCTGAGCTATACCCCCATTGATTGTCTTTTCTTTGCTGCTTAATAGCAGTCTTCAAATCACTCTGTCTCTACAAACCTCAGTTTCTAGCTCTGTAAAACAATAAAGCTTACTCTGCCCGTCAAGATCAAAGGAGGCAGCATTTGTGAGTGAAAAATCAAAATCCTGAGTGTGGCAGGTGTTATCTTTCTAGTGAGGCCTAATGTAGCATTAGAGGCTAAGAAACAAGTGGAGAGGCAGCATGCCTGTGAGTGACGGGCAACAGGAACAGTGAGCACCATATCGAACACCCATGTGCCTGGGGATTTGCGTGCATTATTGATAATCTCTACCACTCTGGAAACCTGTACTTTTATTTCTATTTTTCCTCCAAAGTTAAGTGATTTGTTCAAAGAATGAATTAAGCTCTGTCCAGCCTATTTCTCAAGACTGTGCTCTTTCCACTAACTCCCATGCTTCCCCCCAATTCTTTTTACATTCAGAGGCAGTAAGTACAGGGAGTTTGAAGTAGGACTTCTACTTTTAATCTTTCCATTCTTTATAACTTAGTCCTCAGCCCTGTAATTCCCCTGCTAAGACATGTCTGCTGGCTTTGATCTAGCAAATGTCTTGTAAAAAGCTTCCATCTGCACGCTTGCTTTCCCCCTTGCCTGCAAACTGAGGCCTGAGCATGCAGGATTCATGCAGAATTGTTATGGCTCTGGGGGCAGCAAGAGAGGCCACCTGGGCCTGGGCACAGAACCATGCAGCCACAACAAGGCAAGGGGGGTTTTACTGGAGTGTGTGTAGGATGTGATTTTAAATCTCTGCACATGTGATCTACTGTTGCTGTGACTAATCACCATAGTGGCTTAAAACAACAGACTTACTAGTCTGTGGCTGGGAAGTCTGACATGGGCCTCACTGGCTAACATCAAGGTGTCAGCAGGGCTGATTCCTTTCGGGAGGCTCTGGGAGAGTCTGTTTCCTTGCCTTTTCCAGCTTCTGGAGACTGCATTTCTAGGCTTGTGGCCCCCTTTCTCCATCTTCAAAGCCAGCTACTCTTTGACTCTTTTCCTATCACATTTCTCTGACTGTAGCTCAGAAAGGGTTCTCTCTCTTTCTAAAAGAGAGAGAATGGATTTTTATTTATTTCTCATCTCGTTCTGGTGTCTCTGACATCCAGTTGTGTACGTGGAGTTTGTGTACGTGGGGTTTGAACTCGGGTCCTCGCGCATGCCAGGCAAGTGCCACCACTTAGCCACCACTCCAGACCCAGGTTCTCATTTTTAAAAGATTCATGGGATTAGATTGGACTATTGAATAATCCAGATGATTCTCTCCACATCAAGGTCCTTATCTTAATTGTGTTTTCAAAGTTCCTGTTGCTATCTAAGGCAATGTGTCCACAAATTCTGGAGATTAGAATGTGAATGTCTCTGGGAAGTTTTCCCCACCTATTACAATTCCCATTCAGATCACAAGGCATTAAAAGGTTTGGAATTAAATACAAGTGACTCTTGGTAAATATCCAACTAGGGGAAGCAGACGTGTTATGGGTGTACCAGAGTGACTGACACTCTGGTTGTCCAGAATGCTCTGTGCATCTGTCTGTCTGTTTTATAAGGGCAATGGGCAGCATTAGTTAATCTGGTGAAATGGTTTACTCAGCATTTATTTTATTTTATTTTAGGTACCAGGGGTTGAACCCAGAGGTTCTTAACCACTGAGCCACAGTCAGTTCATGCTGAATGCTTATCCCTACTCTTTTTATTTTTTATTTTGAGACAGGGTCTCACTAAGTAGCATCGGGCTTCACTAAGTTGCTGAGGCTGTGTGTGCCATCGCGCCTGGCTACTCAGAGTATATTAACAGAATTTCTACTGCCCTTTGGCAGGGTAGATTTGGGAAGCTGAGCGTGACAGTGTTGTCTGGAATGTGAGTTCTGGTGTTCCAGCAGCCCCCTAGAGTCAAAACAATAGGAAACTTATCACTTGACCCCACCCTACCAGCAGTGGGGCAAAAGCACTTGTGTCTCCTGGACTGGACACTTATTGATTTTGAGGTGACAGCTTATGGGCAGCTGGGTAAAGATGACTGACACAGGGCTAGGAAGGGCCAGGAATCAACAAGTTTTAAAAATTTAAACCTGGACCAATCATTTCTGTTTGGTGAAGATGTCTTTCCCGTCTTCTCAGTCAGAGATGTTAACTTGCTTTTGAGTTCCAGCTGCACCATGTACATATGTCTCATTTATAGCTCTTATAACATGAGATTGTAATTATTCAGTTTCATCCTAGAGTTTCAGACTGGAGTCCCTTGACAAAAGGCCCTGAATCAGATCTTCTGTTACATCCTAAGTCCTGGTTCAGAATCTATAACAAAGTGAGGACTTACAAAGATATGACCGAATGAGGATTGCTTGCCCACCATACCCCTTCTCCTAGAAAGAACGATCCAAGAGGATTTACATCTGCGTTTGTCATCCGGGTCATTACAGCTCTCCTGAAGGTGAGTGGAGTCCCTTCATAACTTATGCGAGGACAGAAATGGCGCATGGCAAGTGAGGTTTAAATTAGGACCATCCTGTTGTTACTTGTGGGAGAAAGTCTAGTTTTCAGATCATTTCTGCAGGGATTGTAGGATTCTTTGTGCTGGCTGCTACTCATTTCTCTTTAATTGGCTTAAAAGCAGGTTTAAGTTAATTGGTGCAGCAGAAACTAGAAGAGCTAATTGCCCTACCCAGAGCCAGCAGGATTACTGTGTGATGATGTAGTTGTATAATCCTTTCAGACATGGGATTGCTATTTCTGGTGATTTGTAATGATCCACCAAGCCAGTGAAAAATCTAATGTTCTCTTTCTCTTCAAATATATTTAATGAAATAGACATGTGTCTTAGTCCATTTGGGCTGCTATCAGAAAACTTCCATAGACTTGTGACTTGTAAACAGTAGAAATTTATTTCTCATGGTTCTGGAGGCTGGAAAATCCAAGATTAAGGTGCTAACAGATGCAGTATCTGGTGAGGACTTGTTTACTGCTTCATAGAAGGCTGTCTTGCTGTGTTCTCTAGGGCTGTAGGGCCTAAGGCATTTTCTGTTTCTCCTTTATAAGGGCACTAATTTTGTTCATAAGGGTTCTAATGATCTCATCACTTCCCAAAGGTCCTATCTCCAATGCCATGACTTTGGGGGTTAAGTTTCAAGACATGACTTGGTGGCACCGTGGGATACAAATGTTCAGTCTACAGCATTGGACTTCCTATAAGTGGAATTAAAGAATTTCTTTACAGCATGTGTTTACTTTTATCTATTATTTCAGGGTAATTATTTCTGCCAGAGTGTTTTACTGATGGTGTAAACCCACCCAGAATATTGTTCACAGATCTGGAATGGACTATGGATATTTATATGGTCCTTAGCACAACTGCAGATTTGTCGTTAGATTTCAACAATTCTCTGACTACTTTTAATCTAAATTTGGAGGTGGTTTAAACATATTGGAAGTCCTTTAGAAGCACTGCAAGTATGTTTTGTGTGACCACATGGGGTGCTTCTCTGATGAATGGTAAAGAAATCAATGGAAAATACCATGTGGTTTTATCACCTTGGTCTCTTTACTGTGGTCCTGAATTTATTATATCAGATTGACTAATGTTATATTTTTAAAAGAGAGAGGGTGGGGGAGGGAAACAGAGAGAGGGAGAGAGAGGAAATCAATTTTATCTATTCTTTCATCTAGCCTTCATTTCTCCAACACTTAGTTGCATATGTGATGCTGGGGTTCAAACCCAGGTCCTTACTCACGCCAGGCAAGTGCTCCAACCACTGAGCAACCGCTCCAGCCCCTGACTAATACTATTTAATCTTGACCTTGTGGTTTTTGATTTGTATGCATTCACAGAAAAATTTTGGCCTCACAGTAGTTCTGAGTCAAAAGCAACAGGAATGGGATGAAAAATAGCTTTACTTTTGCAATTTACTTTCTTTTTCTTGATGCAATTTACTTTCTTAGTCAACATTTATGAGTAAATAAGGTGGAAGAAATCATGAAAGACTCCCTGTGATTTGAACTGAGGATTAATCCCTAAATCATGTGGAAATGAACTATAGCAGCAAAATCCTAAAAAAGGATGAGGTGGTTGGAATGCAATGAAGTGTATTTGCAAGAATTCCCTTGTTCTGTCAGAATATGGTTCAACAATGATGAAAAATTTCAACTAACATAGGTTCTTCTAGAATGGAAATGAAAAGCATAGATCTGTAGTTACCCACTCATCAATTTGACCTGAATTGCTATTCAGGTATTTGAAGATTAGACATTAATTCAAGGAAGATAGAAGTGACAAATTTAAGCTACGATGCAACTATAGCAAATTTAATTTTTCTTTTTAAGACAAGAAGTCAGTGGTCAGGAGCTATCTCTGATATAGTTCCCTGGGTCAGCTCCTCAGTGAAACAAGGATAACTACTAAAAGTGCATTTAAAAAAGCCCAACAATTTGTTGGGAAAACTGGAAATCCTCATGTAGTAGAATGAAATTTAATTCCTATATTTCCCCCTGCACAAAATTTAAGTCAGTGGATCAAAGATCTAGGAATTAGGTCAGAAACCTTGCACCTACTAGAAGAAAATGTGGGCCCAACAATCCAACACATTGGTTCAAGAACTGATTTCCTTAACAAGACCCCCAAAGGGCAAGAAGTAAAATTAAAAATCAATAAATGGGATGGCATCAAATTGAAAAGCTTCTTCACAGCAAAGGAAACAATCAAGAGCATGAGGAGAAAAACCTACAGAATGGGAAAAAAATCTTTGCCACCTGCTTCTCAGATAGGGCATTAATATCCACGATACACAAAGAACTAAAAAACCAACACAACCCCCCCAAGCCCCCCAAATAACTCAATTAATAAATGGGCAAAAGAACAAAACAGACACTTATGAAAAGGAGAAATATGAATGGTCAAAAATACATGAAAAATTGTTCAACATCTCTAGCAATTAGAGAAATGCAAATTAAAACTACACTGAGGTTTCATCACACTCCAGTCACAATGGCAATTATCAAGAATATGAACAACAATAAATGTTGGGAGGATGTGGGGAAAGGGTACACTTACACATTGTTGGTAGGACTGCAAATTTGTGCAACCACTCTGGAAAGCAGTATGGAGATTCCTCCTAGGAATGGAACCAGCATTTAACCCAGCTATCCCATTCCTTGGTATATATCCAAAGAATTTAAAATTAACGTATTACAGTGATGCAGCCACATTGTTTATAGCAGCACAATTCACAATAGCTAAGCTATAGAGCCAACCCAGGTACCCTTCAACAGGTGAATGAATAAAGAAAATGTGATTATATATACAAAATAGAGTATTACTCAGCCATAAGGAAGAATGACTTTATGGCATTTTCTGGTAAATGGATAGAACTGGAGGCTATCATGCTAAGCTAAATAAGCCAGTCTCTAAAAGTCAGAGGTCGAATGCTTTCTCTGATATGTGGAAGCTAACCCAAAATAAGGAAAAAATCAGAGTAATAGAAAAAGTGGAAGGAAGAGGGGGAGGGATGGGATAGAGAAAGTTAATGGAATAAATCAGACCCAACTTTCCCATGTACATGAATATAACACAGGGAATCTCATCATCATGTACATCAACAAGATACTAATTAAAAAAAATCCAAACTATAAATAACAGAAAGATCAGTAGAGGGAAGAAAACAGTTGGTGGGAGGGAGGGCAGTGAAGGGGAAATACTGGCAACTGAATAAGAACAAGGTATACTCCTTGCTTTTACAATTATGTCATTGTAAATGTTATTGTCATATATAACTAAAAAGAATCCATAAAATAAAAAAATTAAAACCCACCAATTTAAAGTCTGGGAGTTGTCCTAAGTTCATAAAGCAAATAAAGAACTATATTAAAAATTAAGAAGAACATCTATTAAAACATGGTAAAGAGGCTGCAGCTGTGGCTCAGTGGTTACAGTGCTTGCTTGGCATGTTTGAGTAAGCAAGTTCGAATCCCAGCACCACATACATAACGAAGTCTTGGAGCAATGAAAACTACATGAAAAACTAAATAAAAATTATTTCTCTCTTTCTCTTTGACCCTCTCTCTTTAAACAAACAAACAAATAAATAAAAAAAATGGTAGGAACAGCAAGAGCCTATCAAATTGGATTCCTCTCCAAGTTCCTTATGTTCTGCTAGCAGATAGATCAGCTTGACAGAAGCTCTGCTTCAGATGAGTATGGCCAAGAAGTGGGTTCTTCTCACTTCGCTCTTGATCAAAGGGTATAGTGCTTCACAAGGAAGCACAGGCTTCTGGCATTTTTCATCCCCTTAAACTAAGTTGAAGAGGCTGGGTTACTTATGAGTGCAGGGTGAGGAGAGCTCCCATCCTTTACTCAGCCCTACTCATAGACAGAGGAGCTATCCCAGATGTGACAGGGTGAGAATGCCAGAGCCCCAAGCACTCTTATCCCAGCTCATTCATAGAGCAGAGGTTCCAAGTCAGGGGAGGGAAGTCAGAAGACCAGAGCCTACCACACCTGGTCTGTGCTTAGAACAGTGCCTCAGAGATTTTGTCCATGGGGGAGGTAGTCCATTCAAAAATAGAGCTCTGAAAATTTCCCCAAAGTGACTGACATCATTTAAAACAGAACATGGAGAAGCTCAAGCTTAAGGGTGCTATCAAAAACCATGTGTCCTGCTGGGAAATAAACTGGGGGTCCTGGCAGGTGAAAGAAGATGCAAGGCACAGTTGGGAAAGTAGACACACTTGTTCCAGATGGCAGCAGACCCTGAGTCTTTCCATAGACCTTTTTTATGGGCAGGCCCAACAAAGAAGGCTCAGTGCCAACAGTTTACATAAGTGAACACATGCTCACAAGCAGATATGACTTTGAGTACATATGCTGAATCAGGGTATCTATGACCTTGACTACATACTAAAACATAACTGACTGGAAGTCTCAGCAAGGGAGCCTAACTATTGCCATCTTGGGCCTGCCCCACACAAAGGAAATTTTGGTGGAAAACAAGTAAGAGGGATCTGTGAGCATCTCTAACTTATGAATTAACAAGATAATCCAAGGCCAGGTTTATTAGGTAGAACTGTAGAGAAACAGACAAGAAGAGCACTCTTCAGATCAGAACAAATCTCCCAGACCGGTTTGAAAACTATCACTGTCTAAATTTAATTTGATAAGACTGTGGGGCAGTTTGTCCCCAAATTGAAAACAACAGAGCCATGAGTTGGTAATTAGTGGAGCCCAACAGCTAAATGTGACATAAAATTAGGCAGATATTTCAACAGAGAGATCAGGGAAAGAAAGATCAGGAAGAGCCCTGCTAAAACTATAGTCAACCCAGATACTTCATCTTGGTTAGGGAAATAGACTTCACTAAAATAGTCTCTCCAAGTTACTAAGCAAAGAAGGAGGAGAACGTTAATAAAAATAAGTCCAACATGGGGGGATGGAAATCAGTGTTTAGAGTTGTGATAATATTACCTAATATACCCATTTTTCAATAAAAAGTTATGAGACATGAATAGAAACAGGAAAGTTTTACTTATCCATGGGAGTGGGTAGTAGACAACAGAAACTGCCTGTGAGAGGGCCTAGATGTCAGATTAAACACAGACTTCAAAACAACCATTACAAATATGTCAGAAGATCTAAAGGCATGATGACAATGTTTCCTTAAATAAAGAATATCAATAAAAAGATAGAGATTATTAAAAAACCAAATGGAAATTATGGAGTTGAAAGTATAATAATCGATAGAAAAAATTCACTAGAAGGACTCAATAGTAGATATGAACTGGCAGAGGAAAGAATCAGGATTTGAGGACGGATTGGTAGAGATTATACAATTTGAAAAAAAAGGATGAAGAAAAAATAAAAAAAGAAAAAAATCCAAAGGCCAAAGAGAAAATTTTGAGATAAGAGATAAATATCAGGGAGGATGAGGAGAAAAGAGAATCATTATTTACTTTTAGTAAGAATGTAAATTGGTACAACTACTATGGAAAACAATATGGAGGTTTCTTGGAAAATTAAAAAAAGAACTATGTTATGATCTAGAAATTCCACTCCTGGTTCCGCATCCAAGGGGAATGAAATCAGTATATAAAAAGAAACGTGCACTTCCATGTTCATGGACGCATTTATTCACAATAGCCAAGGTTAGGATACAATATGAGAGCCCATTGATGGATGAATGAATGAACATGTGTTGTGTGTGTGTGCATATGCAGCAGATGCATTGCAGTATCACTCAACCTTTATGAAGAAGGAAATCTGCCATTTGCGACAACATGAATGAACTTCAAGGGCATTATGCTAAGTAAAATAAATCAGGGAGAAAAAGACAAATGCTACATGATCGCACTTAAGTGTGAAATCTATAAAAAGTAAATGGAACTTGAAGTAGAGAGTAGAACAGTGGTTCCCAGAGGTGGGGGTTGAGGAGTTGGAGAGAAGTCAGTCAAAGGGCGCACACTTTCAGTTACAAGAGGAATGGGTTCTGGAGAGCTAATGTACAGCATGCTGGTTATAGTTAATAGTTATAGATTGAATATTTGGAATTTTCTAAGGGAGTAGATCTTAGGTGTTTTCACCACATACACAAAAAATGGTAAAAGTGAGGTAAAGAATATGTTAATTATCTCAATTGTGGTAATCATTTTACTGTGTGTGCGTGCGTGTGTGTGTAAGGTGGACAACATGATGATGATGATCAACAGCTGACTTCTCACAGAAACACTGGAGACCAAGAAAGAAGCTGTCCTGGCTCAGTAATGCTAAATGAGAGGCTTATAGATTTGCAGCCCCAGAAAGATACTTCTACATGTAGTCAATTATGTGTCAATAACTTACTACTCCTGTGTGCATTGCAAATTTTATTAATCAATCATGATCCTCCTTCTGAACACAGTCTCAGCCTCAGAATATTCCTAAACAGCCTCCCTTCAGGAGGCCACTGCCACTGCACGTGATATGAAATACAACATTTACCGAGCCAGCCTCATTTCACAGGTGAGGAAGTCAAAGGCTAGAAGTCACTGAGGGTTGGAGGCAGACTCTCAGAAGTGCCCATGCCTCATGAAAACTGGTCGAGTGCTCCACTGCATTTGTTCAGATCCAGCCAGTGTCACAGCTCCTTCTGCCTTTCCATCCTGGGAATTCTTTGAGTTTTAATAACTTGCTCAATTCCACATGAGCAGATAGCTGCAGGACTGCAGTATTCATGCTTGAAAAGGAATGATTATCCTCAGAGAGCTGGTTATACATATTTCAGGTTTCCCTGGGATTTCCCTGGGGTTTGAAGCTATGTTCTGGGCAGAGGGCTTTCAGTCTTCCTGTAGGATTTGAAGTTGGCTGAGGTGAGGAAGTAGCTTCCTGTCAATTCCCACCTGCTTCTTCCCTAGCACAGGAGCATTCTGCTGGCAAAGCTAAGCATCGCTAGCACCCCAGAGGAAGTTCTGAATTTCCATGGATACGGCCTCTCCTCTGTCTCAAGTTTAGAAGACGGAACCGGCCAGTGGTGAGCAAACTCTAACAGATGTGCATTTGGTTCATACTTATTGCGACTGACAACCAGAAGTTGACAACCCACTGTACCCTAACCCAGTCTTAGGGTTTTCAGTTATTTAGTTTAGGACTTCCTTTCTGCACCCTACTCCCTCCTTCTTTTAGTAAAGAATCAGCTGTGAGAGCTCAAGTGACTTAGGAAATTAGTTAACTAACAGTTTCCTGTCTCTGACCAAAGTTACTGGGAGATGTCAGCCGTTGGGTTCCTGTGACACAGCTTCCAAGGAAAATTCTATGGAGCCTCTTTCTACTGTCTCCATTTACCCTCTTCTTGTGCATTTCTCTGCCCCCTGCAGAGCCATCCCTGTGTCCTGGAGGTATCTCTCCTTTTCCAGCCTCTGCCGCTGGGTGGGCTCATTGCTGGCATTCAGAAAGCTCAGAGTGCCAGCTGCCTTCTCTGAGTTACCAACACCACTGCTGCATTCTACTTGTCAGACTCCTACCCATCTTAATGACTTTACTGAGAGACTAGCTTACGGTGAGAACTGCCAGATAATATCTGTCTCCAAGGGTTGCCTGGAAGTACTTTGTAAATAATTAAGTGCTCTGTTTTATTTATTTTACCTGAATCAAGCCAGATTGCTTCTACACATTTATGAGAAATTTGATAGAAATGTAGAAACTTGTCTCATCCGTTAGCCACCTTTTGATGCCATTCCAGTTTTTAGATCACAGCCCTTTAGGCTGGGGGAGAATTGTGGTGCTGCTTGGAGGAAGGAGTACTATGGCCTTTGGAAGGAGTCCAAGGATCCTTGTGTTGAGACTCAGTTGCCTCTTCCAATGCCCTGCCCTGGCCATAGTAGAGGTTGTTTTGGATGCTGTCTTTTGTGCCATGAACTCCCTCAAGTGCTGTGGCCATCTGGCACTAAATCTTTTGTGCAACTTCGCTGTGGTGTAACTATAACATTATTATTTCATTCTGTGCATCATTTTGGAACACCTTTGCCTTTTATTTCACTTATAAAAGGAAACATACATTATTCTGTACAGTCCAGGGGATCATTCTTTGCTGACTTTGTATTTGGGGTGGTTGTGGAAATTTAACATGGGAACAAGTGTGTGTTTTGTAAGAAACCTCTGAGAGTGTTGGAGTTGATTCCTGGCCCAACAGGGTTTGCTCTGAAGTGAGGGAAGGTGTTCACGACTTAGTGAGGTCATTGTGAATGCTGAAGAATATCACTGTGGCCCAGAGGTTCACTAGCCCAGTTTCAGCATTTCCATGACCAGGCTCTGGGCTAACTTGTTGCCAAACTCAGAGTCTCACTAGGATCAATAGAAACAAAGGAACAAAATCTTTCTGATTATATACAATAATTGTTGATTGAGTTAGGAAACTTTGAGGAAAGATAGAGGATGAGAATTATAAACCCTATCACAAACAACTTGAAAAAATTCTCTTTAGATTTGTTTGCTCTCTTCCAAAGCCCTTTCTCAGTAACTTTGTCCCCAGGGGTTTCTTTCTCCTTCTATTTTCTGGTCAGCTTTTGACCTCCTTACTACAATTCATTCAGATGCTCAGTAAAATAAAAGTTCACCAGTAAACAGGGCCCCTGCTCCTTGATTACTTAAACTTGCTGTTTAAAGCCTCGTTTTCACCCCAGATGATAAAAGTACTTTCTCCAAATACAAGTTTCTTTCTCCCTAAGACATTCTCTGGCAAACAAAAAGCTCTCCACTTTGTAACAATAAATTAAGGCTGCA
Source organism: Aplodontia rufa (assembly GCA_004027875.1). Classification (NCBI taxonomy): domain Eukaryota; kingdom Metazoa; phylum Chordata; class Mammalia; order Rodentia; family Aplodontiidae; genus Aplodontia; species Aplodontia rufa. The sequence goes on from PVKS010018981.1 coordinate 24,709, forward strand.
GAGGACGGATGCCATCAAGACTAACAAGGCAGGGATTCTCAGCCTCTGTGCCATCAGCGGTTTGGGCGGGAGGACTAAACCTGTGCACTGTAGGATGTTTAACATCATCTCTGACATCTACCCACTAGATATTCCCACCTCCTATTCATGACAACCAAAATGTCTCTAGACATTGCCAAAATGTTCCCTGAGGAACAGAATTGCCCTTGATTAAAAAGCAATGAAAGTAAGGAATTCTAATAATTCAGACAGGAGAACACATTTGAACTGCTAGGCAGTTGTTGGTGGTACATCTGACTTTTCTGTCTAATAACTCAGTGTTGGTTAATATGAATAACGACCCATTGGCACAACACATTTTATAGCTCTATTTATTCCCAGATAATTGATTAGGTTATCTCTGTTATCACAAATCTTTCTGATAGGAGTCAGCTCTCCTGATCAAGCAAAGGAAAGCTGGGATCTTCAAAACTCTGTGTTGAATTTATGACCTTGATGCTTTGCCTTGCTGATGGGAGGAATCAGCTACTTGGATGGGAATGAAGATAATTGTAATATCTGCACTTATACAGCATTTCTGAAAAATTATTCTTTTGCTGAGGGTTGTAGGTGAATTGTTGGGTTCTCAAAATTAGCAGATGCCATGTGGACAGTAAAATCTAATATTTTTCATTTATGCACTTATTCATTCAATCATCAAATGATCATTGAACTCTTATGAGATATATGGAAAGCTCAGACCAAATGGGCTGCAGTGGGCATGATAACCAAAGCCATAAGGTCATCTAGCACCCACTTTGGTGGAACTTATGCTTCAGGGAGAGAAGACAATGTAAGAGAGGGGTGAACCCTCTATGTCGGGTCATTCATGTGTTTATCGTGAGAACTTTCCCCTCAAGGCTTGTCCCAGGTTCTCATCCTTGGTTTTGTTTCTCTGTTGTGCTAAAAGTGGCTTACAATGTTCACAGGAGGGGGATGTGTGAGCCTTGTGCTTGTCAGGGCAGCCCCAGAGGTGGCTTTCCTTTCTGGAAGAGAGACCCAAGTGATCCTGATTTGGGTATAGTTTTGTTTACTTTTTACCTGAAAGTTTGTTTTTAACCTTCGGTATACTTGTCTCATTATAAACTAGACGAATTGTTTCCTTGTCCTGGAACATGTGGGTGATGGATTAGAAGTATGAATGATGGCACAAAGGGAAATCATTTAAAAATATTCCCCTCCCTGATAGTCAACCAGAAGCCATGAAATAAGTTTGAACTTTTCGAATGTCTCCCCTACTTAGGGTGGGAGCTCATGGCAAAATCAGAACATCTGGTTGCTTAAATACCTTGCATCTTCTGCACTCAGCTACAGGCTCTTTCTGACCATTTGTCTCCTTTTTGTGAAGTGACGATGTTTCTGCACCAACTGTTGTCACTGCCATGGCAAGACACCATCAAGGTGGACCAGAAACCTGCTTAGGTGGCTACGGTGGTGAAAGCTAATGCTCTCAGCTTTTCAGAACCTCTGCAGGGAGAGGCATCTATGAATTTCAGTCTTCCAGTTTAGAAACTAAAAGACTTTGTCATTCAGGTGTCAAAATGGAGCAGTGGGTGGTTACAGAATGATGGCAGGGACTGAGGAACCTGCTCACTGAAGACCAGAGAAGCAGCATCTGAGTTTGCCTGGTGATGCTGACCAAGGAGTGTCTTTCTTGATTGATCTTAGTGAAGATGAAGTATGGCATGGAGCTTCAGGAATATGTCTTTGAAAAGCCTGATGATTATTTAAAGAAGAGGGACCAATTTTTATTTACTTTGCATATTAATTATATGGAATAGTGGGTTTCATTGCAGCATATTCGTGCACACACACAACATAACTTAATCACTTCCACTCCTTAGTCCCTTCCCTGGACCTCCCCTCCTCCCTCTTCCTGGCTCCCTTTCTCTACCCTGGTATCTGCCTTCTATTTTCATAGGAACCCTTGTTTTGAGTGGCTGCTTTTTAAAACATCAGAGTTGGGTTTTCCCAGCAGCAAGCTGGTACACTAATGTGAGCTTTAGGGGAGAGCGATAGCACTAAAGATGATTTAGAAACCATCATCAGGAGAGGAATGTATAAATGTGAGTATAATCCCCAGAGAAGATGAGCTGTGTGAGAGATTTGGAATGTCCATCTTAGGTTGGGTTCCCCAGGAGTAGATCTAGAGACAAGGTTTTATGTCAAAGTGACTTAATTATAAGACAAGTAAGGAAGGTGGAAAGTGGGTCAGGCAAAGTAAGAAAGTCAAATAAAGGGTGTGATATTAATCAGGGTTTCACAGAGGTTCACCTTGCCTCCAACCCAAGGAGAGCTCTGGAGACTCTTAAGCGTAGGTCCCACTTAAGAACTTGAGAGAGAGAGAGAGAGAGAAAGAACTTTCTTGAGTGCAGCCAGGGGGGCTGGAGGATGTATGATCCTGCCCCCATCAACATTGGTCAAAGGCTGATTTTAGGAGATGTGAATTGCCAAACACTTCCAGGTGTAACTATAGACAAGGCAAAGGGATCTTGTGCCCTGGGCAGCTCCCCTGTCAACGAGAAGCAGGATCTCGTTGGGAGTGTGACTGAAATAGCAAAAGGAATCTGGTGGGTCACAGAGAACCCCAGGAAGAGTCACCATTTAATGCAGGTTGGAGGCAGGCGAGTTCAAAGAACAGTCAGGGAAATGGATGGAGAAAGCAGCGACGGAGCTGTCAAGAAGTCAGATTTACAAGTGAAACGAGGTGTCTAGTGGGTGGTGTCACACGCAGCGAAGTGTTCCAGAATCTTAGCAGAGTCAGAAGATTTGACACTGGAGGCCACCAGTGACCTTTGTTAGGAAGCTGGAGAGTTTTGGGGATGGGGCATTTGAAGTCAGTGCAGGGAGTTCAAGGGAAAATTGGCATAAGAAATAGAGATAATTTCATTCTCTTAAGAAAGTTGGCAGTGAGCAGGAAGAGCTATAGGGAGGTAGCCTGAGAGGGTTACATGGATGAAGGAGAATTTTTTAAAAAAGATTTTGAGGGAGATAAGGGAAAAGAGAACTAGGAAAATGGAGGATAATTAATAAAGTCAGGTTGGAGTCTGTAAAAAAGCAAAATGTGGGAAGAGGGGAAACTTCTCTTGGTGGAGGAGGAAGCAAAGAGAGTGGAGTGCAGATGCTTTTACCTTTGCAGCTGGGGAACAAGATGATGAAGGAGTGCAAGTCTCATGCCTCAGTTTTTCTCTGTGTCTTCTGTGGGCGTCTGAGTTATGCTGTTTGCAGTTTTATCTTTCACACTTTTGTTCTACTTGAGTTGGGATTATGATATAGGAAACAGTGTTTTCAAAATTTTATGTTGTGTAATGATCTTCTGGTAAAAAGTCAATAAATGTCAAAGGGAGCATAGAGTTGCAACATTCAATTATTATTAACGGGGTTCATTATACAGTGCAAGATTGTTTCACTAAAACAATTTTCCCATTTGATTTGTAAAAGTATTCATATAGTCATGAAACTAAATGACAACCTGCAATATTATCTCCAGTTTAAATTTTTAATTCTTGGTATTGAAAACATTATAAGCCAATGAAACTAATAGATTCCAATCATACAGCAGTGATATATGGAAGTCTATGGTAAGTGGGTGGTGTAAACTGCTAATTTTCCTCATAAACTGTGTGTATGTTCGCTTTAGCACCCCTGAGAACAAAATAGACCAAGCTGGCATGTTAGCAAAGCTCAGATTTATTTATTTAGTGGTGCTGGGGATTGAACCCAGGACCAGAAATCATGCATTCTAGGCAAGTGCTCTATCACTGAGCTCGCCCCCAGCCCTGAAATGCAGATTTAAAAGAAGTATTTCATTGATTTAGAAAATTAAAAGAATGCTTATTAAAAAAGGCACAGAATGTAAGCAATGTGGAAGTATACACAGTAGAGGCGATGTTTATTAAGTTTTAGAAGTATTCTTCCAGGCAGTCGTCAGTGTCTCCATACATGTGTACACACATGTATGCAGATACATATATTTGAGGAGGCCATCTTCAAGGACAGCAGGCTGGTGTTCACTGCTATGGCAGCCTCATCCTGGATGGATCTGGCAGAGGGGCTCTGGCCTCATCAGGTGAGGTCCTGGTGCTCAGCACAGGTGTTTTTGCTGCCTCCTGCTACCACGGGGACCCCTTGGTGCCTGTTTCTGCAGAGCCTATCAGTGCCGGAGTGGGGCTGGCCTGGTTGGCCGTGGGCAGCGTCTGCCTCTGCATCCCTGGCTCCTCCTGCCAGAGCTTCCCTCTGCTGCTGTGGCTACTGGCATCTGCGAACTCACCAACTGGCTGATGGCCTTTCTGATGACAAGAGTTCAGCAGCCTCCTGGAGGTCCTCAGTCCTGAGGAAGCTTTCTGGCTCACCTCTGCTTCTATATCTTCAGTGTCCTTTTCCCTTTGTTCTATGTCCTTGAAACCAAATGAAAGAATTTGGAACAAATCACAGCCCATTTTGAGGATTTATGACAGCCCTTTCTATGAGTGGCTCCCTTACTAGCTGCATTGGGTTAGGGATTTGGAGGGGAGATGTATGTATATGTATGTATATTATGTATCTGTTGTATACATATGTATGTATTATCCTATAGTATTATATTATTAATATGTTATAGTATGATGTATATCTATTACATATAATATATGCAGCAATATGGAATTAATATACTATATAATAATTTAGCAATTTGCTCACCCAGACAATATTCATAGTATTTCCTTTTTTCTGTTCAGACAATTTAAAATAGAAAATAATTTTACCTATTGCTATTGCTTCCAATCACCCACTGATCTTTTTATGCATAGGTCAATTAACTGAATCAAGGACCAACTTCATAAAAATTTTAATAATATACTGGTGCTTTGATAAATAATATTTGTTATTGGAAGCAGTGAGGTTTTTGTCACCTTTTTTGAGTGCTGTTTCAAAGATGAGCTTCAGCTGTTAAGCAACCAGATATGTCAAACTTGCCTTTTCCCAAATTGATACCATAATCGAGAAGCAGCTGGGAGATGATCTAAAAATAAAACAGTGTATGTGGAATAGTCCCTTGGTTTTGTAGGGAAGGCCATAAATTTTCATAACTTTGTGCCTTTCACTGTTCATAGCTCCCTGGCCTGTGATTTATACTCTGCTTAGTAGACAAGGTTAGGGTGGCCAGATGTTCCAGCTTTAGATGTAGATAAATGGTGAGGTTTTACCCATCATCATAACAAAGAACCCCCCTATGATGTGCAAAATAATTATTAGGGTCATGAGATTAGAAATTTTTCTGTAGTGCAATTGGGAACATGTCTCCCCTACACCAAGCTGATTAGCTTCTGAGGTGTTATTTGTTTGGACTCTGTCAACAGCCTTGAGCTAACATTTCCTCATGGATTATTTTTAATGGGTAAAGAACAGCTGATAAACTGTGAATTGTGATCTATCAATTCATTTGAATTTCAGAAGGAAATGATGATAAGTACTCAGAATCTTCATAGAGTATCACAGTAGTTTACTTATATTCTAGAATTTATAGCTTAAAGATATTTGCCTTTATATCTATCTTATTTTCTCTCCTTCCACTTCATATTCTACAATGTAAGTTAATACTTTTTACTTCTGTTTTTTCCACTCTTATGACTCTTACGTCTGCCCTTTCTGTTCTCTCTGTCAAATGCCATCCTTACTTTCCCCTCTGGTTTTGTGGCCCTTTGTAAAACAATTTTCCCTTACATTTTTTTTTTTTTTGAACCTGAAATCTTAGTCCTGGGAAAATGCCCTAATGCTTGATCATTTGCCTTGAATGAACATTTGAGTATTTTCTCATTCTGATGCCTGAGAAAGAAGAAAGAAATAGGTTCTTTCCTGGAGTCCTGGTGGAATTCAGTGTCTGGGGACCTTAGCCAAGGGGGAAACCATCTTCCTTTACGGTGGCTTACTGTCCAGTGGCCTCTGCCACTTCCCCTTATATCCATCTTCTATGTATTGAAGTAAGTTGTTAAGAGTATCATTAAGTTAGATGAGTGACAGTGTAAAACTCTTTTTAATATCAAAAGGAAAGTGAGATTTAGAACCGAAACTCAGTTATTTTAGTATTTTAGTAATAATTACTTCAAAGGTTTTAGAAGTGGAGGAGACTGTCAGTGTGAATTTTGAGGTGTGTTTGTAACTGGTAAATTGAACTAGCATGGTGTGTGGGATGTGGCCTCTGATTGACACACCTTTATTGTTATCTTCCATCTTCCTTATAAAAGGAACCATGTGGGAGTGATCTTTGCCTGTTGCTGGAGAAAACTCTGGCTGACTCCTGACTCTTTTGGTTATACACAGGTAATAACACAGTTGTTCTAAGTTGCAACCACAATCTCAATTCAGCAGTTAGAATGGTTAGTGCTAGGCAATAAATAAAAACTCTGACAAAATAAAATATAAATTTTAAAATATAAAATTTTACCTAGTACCTTTGCATTCTTGTTAGGGCATTATATTTTCTCTTCCCACTTGGCTATTTGCAGGGGAAATGTGGATGTGGCTCTTTGCTTTACTTCTGCTTTGCATTTTCCCCTAACCTCAGTAGGTAGGGTGGAGAGAGAGTTGGGGGGACTGCAGTCATCTTGGGCTGAGCCCTCTGGTGGCCGGTGTTTAAACCATGGGCTCTTTGGTGGCACTCTCACTGGCCTCAGCCTTCTCTTGTTTTCAGCCCCTGGACCCATCCTGACATCCCTAGGTTGGATATCACATGTGCCTTCTTCCACTGCCTTTAAGAAGCCAGCGTGCATCCTGACTTTGGGCTGCACAGTTTCCTCCACCACTCTTATGGCCCTGTCAGATGTGACCCAAGCTGGAGCCATCTCAGCTCTCTGTCATCCATGAACAACCTGTGGTCCTTGGGAAATAGTCATTCATTTCTGCCCCCATATTCCATTAGCAAAGAAATACCACTTGTCTCTTGCCCATTAGGTTTCCCAGGTAGGAACCAGACTCTTTGTTCTGCTGTGCCTCAGCAGGGGAAAAGTGCAGCTCTTCAAGTGGTCCTGTGAAACCTTCTGCTTTAACAGGACTGTGGCTAGCTCACCACTAACACCCTACTTGCTAGGGTGGAGGAAAAGGTTTCATAGGGTAGTTTTCTCTAAATCTTTTTTTTTTTTTTTGGTACAAGGGTTTTAACCCTGGGGTTCTTAACCACTGAGCAACATCACAAGCCTTTTGTTATTTTTAATTTTGCGACAGGGTCTTACTAAGTTGCTTAGGGCCTCACTAAGTTGCTGAGGCTGGCTTTGAACTTGTGATCCTCCTGAATCAGCCTCCTGAGTTGCTGGGATTACAGGCATGGGCCACCATGCCTGGTTTACCAAATCTTGACTTCAAATCCTGCCTGTATTTTTAAACTATCTATTTTATTTTAGAGCTTTCGAGTTGACTTTCTATCATTTTCTTTGGAGGATCTCCCTTTTGGTGTTTCCTTCTTGACATTTAGTATGCTTCACTTTGGTGCCTCTTCAGAAATGTAAATGGAAACTGATTACAAAAGCGGTCAGATAGTTTGAACCCCTCCTAGTTGTAAGACCATGTTTATCGAGTAAAAATAAAAAAAAAAACAAAAAAATGCGGTCAGATAGATTGGTGATTATATATGGACCAGTTCCCAAAGCTCTTGCTTGTTTGTGCTATTTCATTAGTGTCAAATGTGTAAATATTCCTGGAGAGTTGGATGTTTTGAAATCTATCTGTATATTGTGTGATCTACTTTAACTTCATGGTAGGAATTCAAAACAAAATAAACTAATAAACATGGAAACCCAATCCCTAGCTCCCCAAAGGTGAGTGATGTGGAACTTTATGGCTAGTGCCCTTTATGTCCAAGACTGCTGGAACAAGTCCATTTTCTGGAAAATCTATTTCTTGTTCCTGGAGAGAAAGAATAGTTGTAGTCTGGTTAACAATATGAATGTCAGTGTTAGATGTGGGATGAAGTTCCTAATTTGGGGAAGTTTTTCTTCTGAAAAAGGCAGTTTCTCATCTGTTAAATAGAAATAACTCATAAAATTTTTGTGAATGCGTGATGGAGTGAGATAAGCTAAGCAGAATAACTTGTAGATGTTATCCACTCGGTAAGTGTTCACAATATGGCCATTCTTATGTTCTAAACCCCCAACCCTTTTTGATGTGGTTGGCATTTTTTTCCTTTTTCTATTTCTTTTTAAAGGGAGAGAGTGAAAGAGAGAATCAGTTTTATTTATTTTCCTTCTGACTTTTGTTTTTCAGACACTTAATTGTGTGTGTGGTGCTGGGGTTTGAACCCTACTCCTTGCGTGTGCTAGGCAAGTGCTCCAAATGCTGAGCCACCACTCCAGCCCCTGTGGTTGGCATTTCTAACTCTTGCTCATGTCTGTTTCCTCTTTTCTTCTGGGTCTCTTAGCATTATTAGTCTGGTAGGATGATTCTCTTCAGGCCTCAGTTGGAGCAGGTGGTGAGAGGCAGACCTCATCAGGGCATGCCCACGTCTCTTGGCATCTCTCATTTTCACCTACTCCAGTCCAATTCTCAACCGCCAACTCCATCCAACCCCTTGACTCTGTCTTCAGACACTTTCTGACAGCTTCCACCTGCTCTGCCTGTGTATGGTGTGAGCCAGTTGAGCAAGGGAATTATGTCTTCAATGGACCAATGGCTCTGTGCCTTTACCCTTGGTGTGGGATGATTCTGAGGCCTTTGTTGTGCTTGGTTTCTCAGAGTTCACGGTGGAGTTGAGTGTCAGTTACCCATGGTGTCAATTGCTTGACAACACCTCGCACTTGCTTCTTTCTCTCCCCTTTGGTTGTGGGGAGCGTTCACCAGGAGGCATCGTGCCAGATGTTTATGAGGTTGTTCTTTTGGGATCACACCTGTGGAAGGAAGACGGAGGAAGGAGAGTGCAGAGGAAGAAGTTGGGCTGCAATGTGGCTCTAACAATGGCCTTGGCTGATCCCCAGGGAGCTCCAGAGCTGAAATGGTCCTTCAGAGTGGCCCCATATGGCTGTTTATACTCCCACAAAGAGTAGCTATTGCGTGTGGACTGTACCTGAAGGGAGGCTTGACCTTGGGAGAGGCAGTTTTCTTCAGCCAAGGTGGTCTCCAACGAGTGTTGACAGCAGAGGTTCTTCTGGTGGTGCTCCAGCCTTCCCTCCAAGGGGCCTGGGCGGAGCTGGTACAGCCTTCCCTCCAAGGGGCCTGGGTGGAGCTGGTACAGCCTTCCCTCCAAGGGCCTGGGTGGAGCTGGTACAGCCTTCCCTCCAAGGGGCCTGGGTGGAGCTGGTACAGCCTTCCCTCCAAGGGGCCTGGGTGGAGCTGGTACAGCCTTCCCTCCAAGGGGCTGGGTGGAGCTGGTACAGCCTTCCCTCCAAGGGCCTGGGTGGAGCTGGTACAGCCTTCCCTCCAAGGGGCTGAGTGGAGCTGGTACAGCCTTCCCTCCCAAGGAGCCTGGGCCGAGCAGTAGAGCTTTTACCATATTTGGGCTTCCTACTCTTCCACCCGTGTTTCTGAGATGATCCCTTAAATCAACTTGCCCTTGAATCAGTTTCAGCATCTGCTTCTAGAGGAAACAGCTAAAGCTGAACTTTAACTGCCCAACTCCCAACTTGGAGAACTTGCTTTGTGCCCCATGATGCTGCCAAGCATATGAAATAGGGATGTGAATTCTGTCAGGGAATCTGAAAGGAGTTTGGAGGCACTGGAGGGATTGCTCACTGTCTAAGGTTGAGTTTGTATCTTAGAGTTTGTTGGGGCAAAGGAGAGAATGGACTTTGGGTGAGAGGGAGCTGGTGTGAGCTTTGCCCAGCTGGCAAAGAACCCCAGCATCAAGAAGCTGGGGATGGGTAGCAGATTGCTGGGGGCTGAGGAAGGAGGCGACTACTCAGTGTAATAAATCCAAGAAGAATTTTTTTTAAAAGGGCAAATCCAATTCCTTCTGCCTACATTAATTATAGAAAATCTAATTTATTTTCACTACGAGGTAACAGTGTCCAGGGGTTTATCTGGGCTGCTAATCTTTTCCCATTCATCACTCCAGCTATTTGCATCCTAGAAGCCAATCCAGGCTCTTTATGGGGAAGACTAACTATTCCATTTCAGAGCTATGCTTCCTAATTTTGCATTCTTTTGATTGAACCCACCATAGAGAATAATGGGATAATCAAAGCTGTGTTACCTCTGGCCATGAATGTACTATTATCCTACATCAGGGCATCATGAAAGTCCATATTAATGATTTATGTTCTCTACAGTCAATATTGCCAAATAACAAATTTCCTAATAACTCAGTATTTCTAATTATATGATGTTTAATCAGATACTTGGCAGTCTAGCATTTGTCTAGGTTGGCCAAACCAGGTTAATTAGAGCTCTCAAGTGTTCAACCTGATTGTGACTCCATTTTCCAAGATGCAAATGTTGTGTCATTTTGCAGCATCATGTAAAAACCAAGTTCAAGTTCACTAATACCATGGAAAAAGGTTTTTTTTGTTCAAAATTATTTTTTTTAGATTTATTGCTCATATCTATTACTTTGGTGGTGGCAACATTATTAGTGATCTCCAGGGATTTTAATTTCTATGTAAGTTATAGTAAACTCCAAATATATTATAAATTTTAAGAGTTTCAAATATCAGTTTAACCCCAATTTCCATTATATTTTTAATAAATGAATAAAATTTTGGCAAGTCATTAAGGGAATAACTTTATTTATTTATTTTAAGAGAGGGGCAGTGAGAGAGAGAAAGCAAGAAACAATTTTATTTAGTTTTTCATGTGGCCTTCGTTACTCCAAGATTTTGCTGTGTACGTGGTGCTGGAGTTTGAACTCAGGCATTCCTGCATGCAAGGCAAGTGCCTTAACCACTGAGCCACTGCTTCAGCCCCAAGGGAATGATTTTAAATGTCTAATTATACAATATCGTTAATACAAAGTGAAAAGTGTAGAAGTGCCTCTCAGACTTGAGCGTGCACAGATTACCTAGGGGTCTGGTGAAAATGAGGTTTCTGATTCCATAGGTCTGAGGTGGGGACTGAGATCCTGCATTTCTAATGTGGTCCTAGGTGATACTGAAGTTGCCAGTTTGGGCATTCTATTGAGTAGCAAGAACCTAGAAGACTTTTTAAAAACTTATATAATTTCAAGCAACACATTCACTTGAACATATCTTCATAAGCCAATTTGCACAGAGCTGGGTCAGTTAGTTGCTCCAGGGTAGGGACTAACTCATTAAAGTTAAGATGCCATTATTGTTAGATGAATTATTGTTTTATGTGCTGCTAAGAGGGGAAAATGCTGACAAATTGTGATACATCCTGATTTCAGAAATGCTAAAATATGAGTTTTAGAATGGAGAAATAAGGTGCTTTCTCAGATTTCTTCCCAGTTCATACAAAAATATTTATGTGAGGTATGTTTTCTAAGAGGCAGGTGATATGATTGTCCTATTTTACCGAGGTTGGAGTGACTACATTACCTTCAGTGACACAGCTGGACCTTGAACCCAGGTGTCTGTGACTGGAAGGGCCCACACTGCCAGCCTCAACCTCCTGGGTAGGAGTATGCTCCCCTGTGCTGGCTCCCTTGGTGCTCACTTGAGCTAAGTGCATATATAATGACCGATAATGATCTCTGCACTTGCTGCGTTTGTTTCCTCTCAACACATGTCTTCTTCGAGCCTGACTTTTGTATTCATCACATTTGAACTAAGTGTGACCTTTTTCTATTGCTCAATGCAGTGATCTTGTGGTCTGAATTTTCCTTGACCTCATCTTTATCTGACATATCTACTGTACTCTCTTTGAAATTCCTTCTGTGTTTCTGAGTAGACTTTTATATTTAATGCTTGCTTGGGAGTAAATCATATTTTAGTTAGCATATTGATCACCAGCCCTGTTGTTGGTGACCAAGTGTCAGAAGTGTATTAGAGGAACCCAGGCAGTACCCAAATCCTCACTGAACGAAAGTGAAAAATTTGGAAATGCAATGCAAATTCCTGCTTTGAAATCAAAGGTCTGGCTGGAATCTTCTCTGCTCCCACTCTGCATATTTTTATCATTGCGTTTACAGTGTTATATTCTAATTATATTCACTCGTCTTTGTATCCTATTATATTGAGAGCCTGGTGGGGAGGGACTGCATTTTATTTATCTTTGTTCCTCCAACTCCTGTCCAATGCCTGGTGGATAAATGATTCAGCATATCTGAGGCACGACCACGAGTCACTATTTAGTGCTTGAGAAGCCATTTTCTGATATCCGTCCTGTGTCACAGAGGAATCTCATTTACAAGGCTCTAGCCCCAGGAGTGGATCAGTTGGAAAGAGCGATATGTGTGTGGGTGCTGTGGTGATTGGTGATGCCCTGTATTTTACATGGAGACCAAGCTGGTCCCAGATTGAAGTTACTCTTGCATTATTTACTTTTTTTTTTTTTGCAGAAAATTTATAAGCTCTGATTTTTCTACATGTTAGATTTCTATTGCCATGATTAAACTCCTGAGATAAAAAACTTAAAAGAAGGACAAGTTTATTTTGGCTCAGGGTTTCAGTATTTCAGTCCGTGGTCTCAGGGCCCTGTTGCCTTGGGCTTGTGGCAAGGCAGTGTATCTGGTGGGTGACACGTGGTAGAGAAGGCTGTTGGTGGCCCAAACACATAGAGAGAGATGGGGTAGGGGTCCCAATATTCCTTTAAGGGCACAGCCCCCAGATCTAACTTTCCTTCAACTTTCCTTCCTACACTTATCCTAAAGGTTCCACCACCTGCCGATAGTGCCACAGTCTGGTGACCATACATTCAACACATGGGCTTTTAGGGGTTATTTATATTTCTTTTTAAATTTTTTAAAATAAGATTTTACTTTTGGGGGGCCACTTAAAATTCAATACCATATGGAGGTAAAATGAACCTTGTATGGAGGACTATGTCTTATATTGAAAAACATAAAACACGGACAAGGAACACCCTACATTGTCACATAAAAACAATCTAAGGGCCTGGGACTGAAGGGTTAGAGGTTCTCCCTAAGAAGTGGTTCTGTAGGAGTTGAACTGGTTGATCTCTGACATGTGCTCTTGTCCTCCTCGAGGATATTTCCCCTTGGCCCAGTGACTCCTAAGCCATTCCCAGATCAGCCCTCAGGGACATAACCCTGAAGAGAGTTGGGTTTCCCACCTCACGGTCTAGTGTGATAGTCTCTGATCCACACTCTATGGTCGCTTCCCTGTTTGCTGGGTCATTTGGCTTAGAATTGAGTCAGTTCCCATTCTGCTTCTGAGGGAAGTCATGTAAAGTCACAGTTATTGTTAATTCAGCTATGTAGCAAAGCACTTTTTGAGAAAAATCAAATCTGTTTGAAAGAGCAAAATGATATAATCATCGACCCAGCCATAAATAATGTAACTGCTTGATTTTTAGAGTGCGTTATACCTATTTCTCCTTTTGTTTATCAAATGATTGTGTTCAATGCAAACAGCACTTTTCTCAAGCCACTAATTTATCACTTTGGCAGAGCTGGGGCTACAGAATGTTTTAAAGTATGGAGGTGGCTGCAGAGGCCACCAGGGAGGCAGTGTGGCAGGAAGGCCAGCAGAGGGCACTGGGCTATTTGGGATAGCTTTGCAAGGGCTAGAGAAGACTGTTTACCAGCCTTTAGAAGGAAAAAAAAATTAAATAAATTAATAAAGAGCACAGCATTTTTTATCTCACTAATTCTGTTAAAGGCACAATGAAATTCTAAGGAATGAAAATGGACAATATTCATCAGCTTTCTCTTTAGGTCTGAGTTCTGTGCAAAGACAGTGTACTGTGCTTGGCTGTTGATCATTTACAAAGGGCTCACACAACCTAGTGTGCGTGCACACTCCATGTGCCTGATACATTTCAGCCTGCCACCCCTGGGGGCGATGGTGAAAGTACTTAAATTATCCAAAGGCTGGGATTGAAAGTAATATGGCTTTTTTTTTTTTAACTTTGTAGGAACTTCAAAAATAAAAGAAATGCTGATTATACCAAATGTAGTTTCTAATGAACATTTTGTTTTTCCCTTTGGATTTCTGGTTCACTCTCCCCCTCCCTTCATTCTTTATGCCCTATCTTCCAGCTCTTTCTTTTCTTCCCCAGTCTCTCCCCACTAGATTTTTAGTTCTTCTGTACGTGTTGTCTCCTGAAATCGTTTCAGATTTATCTCTGCAGGAAGTACGTAACTGGTATAGCTGACTGTAAGTGGGTGATTTCATTGCTACAGGCATAAGCCATCTCATAAAAACAGTATTACTTAAGAGAAGCAAAAATTAGCAGTTATCTCTGGGCTTTCAAATTTGTAATAGCAATATAGAAGTGGTCTTCAACTCAGAGTGCTCAAACTCTTCCCTTGGAATTCTTTCTTTCTTTCCTTATTTTTTGTACTTGGGATTGAACCTATGGGCACTTGTCATTGAATTACATCCCCAGCCCTTCTTATTTTTTTTTTTTTT